>JANZLH020000363.1:2460807-2488384 GCA_026770325.2 Erythroxylum fimbriatum
CAGTCATCATCATTATGCAACAACTCCTCAGGTATTCTTTGTTAAACAGGGTGTTTCTATTGTTTGAAATATTGTATGTCTGTAACGTGTTATTAAATTTTGAATCATTTATCATGTTAGATCAATGATGTTGGAACAAGTCAACAAAATAAACATGTTGTACTCCCACCGACAATGCGCAAGACTGATTTGCTCATGGTATATCAAAGAAAGTTTGTGTCTTAATTTCGATTATGTTTAATAATTGCATTACATGTTTTGTTTTGTTTGAATTATTTTACATGCATATTGATTTGCAAGCACAACAGAAATTTGGTTGTGAAAATTTGGAAGACGTAAACAATTTAAGACTTGGTATTTCCATTGACAAATGTCGAAGTTGCCTCCATGGGAAAAAGTTCTATATCTATAGACGATGATTATGATAATGACGTAAGTACAAACCACCTAACTATGGTCTTCCTTAATTTGTCAATAAAATTATGTTTTTTAATTTGTCAATAAAATTAAGGAAAAAGTATACAAAGCATAAATTTTTTGTTTTGCATTTGGTTTTGGAAATCTAAAGCTGGCTTTGGATTTGACTTAAAAACGGCACCTGTGGGTGGGTCCCACAGGCATCTGTCCAATTTGAATTGCCTCTGTCAAATTTTAATAACAAAATGACACCGTTTAGACAATGGACAGAATAAGATAGGGTAAACTTGGACAGAGATCTGGACCCCTCTCACTCGCTTAGTGTGTTTAGCTCACGGTGTTTCACTCGCGCTCACGCTCACAATGTTTCGCCAGACACTCTCACGGTGTTTTTGCCAAATGGGCTTGGTTCTGCTAAGGTTTTACCTTCAAAGGAGAAACTTGACAAGTCGTTTGTTAAGAGTCCAGATCCTATGTCCAATATTACTATGTCTTATTTTGTCTCATGGAATCTCAGCCATTTATTTTGCGAGACTCACACGGGACTTATACGGGACCCATACGAGACCCACATAAATAAATAGCTGAAATTTATTGGCCACAATAAAACACCATAATATTGGACAGAAGATCTGGACTCATTTGTTAAGGCCGCTTAATTTTAGATTTAAAGATCACGTTTTTAGTGGTTGGAAAAAGTTAGTGTCGTTTTTTTTTTTTATCGGTTGACTTGCTTAACAGAAATGAATAGAAAAACAGGCGTGTAAAGTTAAGATGGATAAGTAGAAATATCACTGAATTATCCTTAAAGAGAGATTTTAGAAATTGATCACCGGGATGGCCCTTTTCCTTGTCTGTTAAGATTTAAGAATGATAAATTTCTTGTTATGTAGGATTCTACGTACGTCTTTTTCTGAACTTCTGATGTTTCAGATAAACAGAATTTCCCGGCCCTTTTCCTGTCTGTTAAGAATGGTAATTCTTGTTGTGTAGGACTCTACGTACTGCTTTTTCTGAACTTCTGATGTTTCAGATAAACAGAATTTTGGTAGAGTTCATGTGGTTTGTCTTACCTAGAGTTATATATATACAGTTAGTTCTTTGTAGATATTTAGTAAGATGATTTCCATCTGGGTTGCCGTCGAAAAATGAAGGGCCTTTTTCTCTTTCAAGCACTCCTTGTGCTTGTTCTGTGTGATCATGCTCTTAGTAAAGAATGTACAAACCAGCCAACTGGCATCACATATAAAGCATTTCGAAGCGACTTAGGCTCAAAGAATCCACATTGGAAAGATGACCTGTTGAGACATTACCATTTGACACCAACTGATGAATCAGTTTGGTCTGACATGAAAGAGGGTGATGATCAACTTGAATGGGATATGCTGTACAGGAAAATAAAAGCTCCAGCATCCTTTGCAGGAGAGTTCCTTAAGGAAGTATCATTACACGATGTGAGGTTGAAACCCAACTCATTGCATTGGCGTGCACAACAAACAAATTTAGAGTACTTGTTGATGTTGGACGTGGATAGATTGGCTTGGAACTTTAGAAAAACAGCTGGTTTGCCAACCCCCAAAAAGCCATACGGTGGATGGGAAGATCCGAGCGAAGAGCTCCGTGGTCACTTTGTCGGTTGGTTGACTCATTTTCACCTTCATGCAATAATTTCAATACATGTTCTAGCAATTATTTTCAATCTATAAATCTTCACTGTTAATGAGTTGTCTTTTTTGCACTGAAGGGCACTACTTGAGTGCATCAGCGATGACGTGGGCTAGCACTCACAATGAGACTCTGAAAAAGAAGATGACTGCATTAGTATTTGCTCTTTCAGAATGTCAGGACAAATTGGGCACAGGATATCTTTCTGCCTTTCCCTCTCAGTATTTTGATGATTATGAGACCTTTAAAAGATATGTTTGGGCTCCATATTACACCATTCATAAGGTACCATATACGGCTTCTCTCTTCTTGTTTCTTTTAGCGTTCTAGCGAGTTTGACTGGGACAAGACACAACACTTCGTTTTCATTTCAATTGTCAGCGTTACATTCCGACATGCTCATATGATGCTGCTGTTAATTGACTTTAATCTTAATGACAGATTCTGGCAGGACTTTTGGATCAACACACATTTGCTCAGAATAATAAAGCACTAAACATTGCCAAAAGGATGGTTGATTACTTCTACATGCGAGTTCAGAATGTTGTAACAAAGTACACATTAGCTGGACACTATCTAACCCTAAATACTGAAACCGGCGGGATGAATGATGTTCTCTATCGTTTGTACAGGATAACGGTACTTATAATACTTAATACTCAGAATGTTGTAGGTAGTCTGATTCAATTATCATCCAACTGACACTAGCAATTTAACTTGTTGGCTCAACAGAAAGATCAGAGGCATTTAGTTCTTGGTCACCTTTTCGAGAAACCATGCTTTCTTGGAGGGCTTGCTCTAAAGGTAATTCATGCAGGACAAATAGAAAAATTATTAACTAGGAGCTAATAGAACAAAATTAGGAAATAAAGTTGACATTAGGTTGCTGGAATATCATATTTCAAAATAAAGTTGACATTAGGTTGCTGGAATATCATATTTCAAAGTTGAATTTTGGCTAAGAGTGCAAAATTTTCAAATTTTGTACGGATGGAATTTTTAGGTTTGATTGCAGGAAATCTAGGTATAGAGTTTTAGGGTTTAATATGGCTAGAAATTAGGTTTGAATGGCTAAGATGTAGGTTGAAGATGGGTAACATCATGTTAGAGAGACAATGGTTAAAGGTAACCCATGGAAATGTACAACTTCTTTGAAAAAGGTTTAGTTATATGAACAGCAGCATAAGTCTTGGAACATGGAATAAAATGACTCATCTTAGAAAACCTATCCACCGTCATGAAAATAGAATCATAACCTTATATAGTTTTAGGAATTTCCAAGACAAAATTCATGCTTATGTCTTGCCATGGTTCATGAGGCACGGGTAATGGTATGTATAATCCCGAATTTTACTTCCTTCTTTTAGCTAGTTAATATATATGTTAATTCGACGTTGTCGTATAACCTTATACATGTCACCCTTTAAAAAGGGCCAACTGAAATTAGAAAAATTTTGTAGATTAAATTCCTACATTATATCTTTTGTGGTATGTTCATAACATTAGGTATATAAAACAAAGATCTATGGAGCTCAAGGTTTACGAGGGCAAGTATATATATTGGTTTCAGATGAAATTGAATTTTATAGTATGAATTAGATGGAAGATTATGGTTGGATCTTATAGCTTTAATTAAAGAAGTTCCTGTTCGTTATTGAGCAGCATGAAGATTTGGCAGATTTCCATAGTAATACCCACATCCCTCTTGTTATCGGATCACAAACAAAGTACGATATCCTTGGCGATCCCATTTACAAGGTAAACAACAAAATCCATTAAATGGCTTATTCTTTTCACTATTAACTTTTTAAACATCATATGCTTAAGAAAAATACCATTCTCAACATACAACTACTTAATGTATGTTGTGGAAATTTTCACAGATCTCCGTAATTATATGCAAACAGTGGAAATAAGTAATGATAAAACTTTTGTACTACAGGAATTATCAATGTTCTTCATGGAGGTTGTTAACTCTTCACATACCTTTGCCACTGGAGGGACAAGTATCAGCGAATTCTGGTACTGTATTTTTCATAAATTAGCTTCTCCGTATTTTTTGTATTTAGAACAGCTACTATGAGACTTTGTCACATCAATCCATGAGCAGGAAAGAGCCAAACCGACTGGCAAGCTATCTGATTAACGATAATGAAGAAACTTGCACAACTTATAACATGCTGAAGGTACATCTGTTGTTTCTCTCTCACCTATTTATTGTGCTTGATTTCTTGTATCATGATTTAGCTGAAATTTATACAATGAATTGCAGTGACAGATTTCCTGCTATTATTAAGTAACATATTTATTTTATTTAGGTTTCTTTTCTTTTTCTTTATCATTGTGATACTAATATTACATTAAAATTAATCTTTGTGGAATTGGGTTTAAAAATTAACCCTCCTACATCACCCTTTTTGGAGATGATTATCAGATAGCCCGCAACCTGTTTCGATGGACCAAAGGCATGGCATTTGCAGATTATTACGAGCGTGCTGTGACAAATGGTATATTAAGTGTACAAAAAGGAACGGAGCCTGGAGTTATGCTTTACTTTCTTCCACTGGCTCCTGGAAGCTCTAAGGCCGTAAGCGGTCATGGATGGGGAACTCCCTTTGATAGCTTTTGGTGTTGTTATGGCACTGGTAAGTTGCAAAGTTCCCAAGTAGCTTGAATTAGTGATATTTTCAAATCTGTTCTTGTACAACTTAAATGCAGGAATTGAGTCATTCTCGAAATTGGGAGATTCCATATATTTTGAAGAGGAAGGATTAGTCCCACGCCTCTATATCATGCAATATATCTCCAGCTCATTCAACTGGAGGTCTCAGAACATCGTTCTTGAGCAGACAGTTGATGCTGTTGTCTCTTGGGACCCTTACCTTCGGGTTACACTGACCTTTTCTTCAAAGGTAATTGTAACTAATGATTTGACTAATGGTATCTTCAATTGCAAAATAATGATTTTTTTTTCTCGTTCTTGGTGCAGAAGGACAAAGTAGCTACCTTGAATTTGCGAATACCATCATGGGCACATCTAGGTGGAGCTAAGGTAGCAATCAACAATCAACTGTTGGCAATCCCCGCTCCAGGTATCATGTGCAGTCAACATTTGTCCCTCTTTTCATCACCTTGAAGAGGTCCCATTTTCTTTTGTCTTAGTTTCGATTCGACAAACCAACAGTATACTCATCTTTTAATTGTCTTTTCTTCCTTTCAACTTACTAATTTCAAATTGGAAATTAGAAAACTATATCTTCAGTAAAGATTTCAACCGTTTCCCCTTTTCCTTCTCCGCTATGTATGAGAGGGTCGCAGATAGTATACATTATTCATTTCTGCGTTCACAATGCAGGTAACTTCCTACCAATCAACAGATATTGGAGCCCTGGTGACAAGTTAATTCTTCAGTTTCCTATTGAATTAAGAAGAGAGGCAATTAAAGGTGAGATGGTTGACTGTCCAACTATATCTATTGCCCAGAAATTAGAATGTGTTTATGTTCTCCAAAAGGGAAATGTTTGAATCCCAGATTAGACTGAAAAGACTTTTTTTTCAATGCATTTCAGATTACAGACCCGAGTATGCTTCTCTCCAGGCTATTCTTTTTGGCCCATATCTGCTCGCGGGTCACACAACCGGGGATGTGGAAGTCGACACTGGGTCTTCCAATGACAATCTGGATTGGTTAACTCCAATTCCCTTAACTTATCACCGACAACTAGTTTCTTTAACCCAAAAGTCGAACAGGCACAGCTCAACCTTTTACCTGACCAACACGAACCAGACCGTTGAAATGGTAAGCCATGTTCGACATGGAGAGGACAGTGCAAATCAGGCAACATTTAGACTAGTCCTGAGAAACGAACATGACTCGAGTTCCACTTACAAAGACTTTATTGGCAAAGAAGTGATGTTAGAACCTTTTGATTATCCTGGAATGGTCGTCGTGCATCAAGGAAGAGATAAGAACCTCGTTATTGCAAGACATGGATATTCTATTTTCAGGCTTCTGCCAGGATTGGATGGAAGGGAAGGAAAGGTGTCCTTGGAGTCAAAAAGCAATGAAGATTGCTATGTGTATGTTCATCCACATATCAAAACGAATGCAAGTGTAAAACTCAAGTGTAATTTGGACAAATCTTCTGCTCTGGAGACGAAATCTGCAAGTTTTGTAATGGATAAGGGAATAAGCGAGTATCATCCCATAAGCTTTGTAGCCAAAGGAGTCCACAGAAATTTCCTTATGGAGCCAATTCTTAACTATAGAAACGAGACTTATGCGGTGTACTTCAACATGAGAACATCATCCTAGGTTCATCAAGTTGACTATGGAAGGTCACAACTTCTCTTGCAGTTACGTTAATGACTAGTATGCAAACCATTTCGGGTGACATTCTTGTTGAAGATTATTGATTCAGAAATTGTCCAAATTTGACTCAATCTTTGATGATTGTTCAACAGTAGACTTAGTCTTTAATATCTATTTCAGTTGCAGATTTTAGGTTCCTTAATTTTCTGATTTTCAGTTAATAAACTTAGTCAAAAGTTAGTGACAGAAATATCTGATGTTAGTTCCAATATTTTAGTTAATCAATTCACTTGTAAGCCTATAATTGGCAACTTCAGTTCAGTAATAACAAAGCTATAGTATTCTGCATTCTTTGCATTTTTCTTATCCATTCAGTGCTGCAATTTCTTATCTATTCATTGCTGCAATTTCTTTAGTTTTTTGTTTTGTTACTTCCAATTCCCAACAATTGTAGTATCAAAGCCAAAGGTTCAGTTTCAGTTAGACCTAGTGAGAAAGATAGGAGGGAGACACTATGGCTTCAAGTGAGAATTCACTCAATGTTACACAACCAGCCATCCCCATTTTTAAAGGAGAAAACTATGAATTTTGGTGCTTCAAAATGAAGACTCTATTTAAGTCTCAGGATCTCTAGGACTTGGTAGAAAATGGGTTTGCTGATCTAGACGAGGAGAACTGATTGAAAGAAAATAGAAGGAAGGACTCCAAAGCATTGCTCTTCATCCAGCAAGTAGTCCATGAGACGGTTTTCTCAAGAATTGCAGCAACCACCACATCAAAGCAAGCATGGTTGATTCTGCTAACTGAGTTCTAGGGCTCATCAAAAGTAATTGCCGTGAAACTCCAAACTCTTCGACTTGAGTTTGAAACCTTGATCATGAGAGGTAATGAATCAGTGCAAGATTATTTGTCTAGAACAATGACAATAATCAGTCAAATGAGATCATATGGAGACCAAATTACCAATCAAACTGTTGTTGCAAAAATATTGAGGAGTTTGACTCCCAAGTTTGATCATGTTGTAGCTGCAATTAAAGAGTCCAAAGAATTGTCCAACTTCTCATTTGATGAATTGATGGGATCTTTACAAGCTCACGAAGCAAAGATGAACAGGTTAGATGAAAAGCATAAAGAGAAAGCATTTCAAGTGAAAGGAGACGCATCCAAGCCAAGAGAATCAGATAAGCCAACAGTAGGAAAAGGTCATGGTAGAGGCGGATTCCGTGGAAAAGGTTATGGTTGTGGTCAAGGTAGAGGCAGAGGCAGAGGCAGAGGCAAAGGTTTTGACCAGCGACAATCCAATAATGAACAAGGCAATAAGAGTGGAATCTAATGTTATAACTGCAAGAAGTTTAGGCATGTTAAAGCAGATTGCTGGCATAAGGAGAAGCAAGTGAATTATGCAGAAACAACCGATGAGGAAAGTAAGTTGTTTATGGCTTATTATGATGCTAATGAAGCTGCAAGTTATGTTGGTTTGTAGATAGTGGCTACTCCAACCTTATGACAGGGGTGAAAGAACTATTTAAAGAGCTTGATAAGACACAAAAAATGAAAGTCAAGCTTGGTGACAACAAAGACATTTAAGTTGAAGGGAGAGGCATTGTAGCAATCAAAACCATCAATGGTAAAGTAAAATTGCTCCATGATGTTCAGTTTGTTCCTAGTTTGGCACATAATTTATTAAGTGTTTGACAATTGATAGGTTGTGGTTATTCTGATTTATTTGATTATGGAGCTTGTGTTATTAAAGATAAAAAATCAGGCCAAACAATGGTTAATATCCATATGACCAAGGACAAAATGTTTCCACTTGAAGTCTCAAATGTGGAAAATTTTTCCTTGGTTGTTGGTGTAAGGAATGCATATGAATTATGGCATTTGAGGTATGGGTATCTCAATTTCAAAGGGTTGCAGTTGTTGGATAAGAAAGATATGGTTTTTGGTTTACACAAAATTCATTCATTTGAGTTGTGTGAAGGTTGCATTTATGGAAAACATAGCAGAAATTTATTTCCTGTTGGAAAAGCTTGGAGAACATCTACTTGGCTTGAGTTAATACATGCTAACTTGTGTGGGCCAATGAACACAGAATCCTTTGGAAGTAATAAATATTTTTTACTTTTGACAGATGGTTTCAGCCGCATCAGTTGGGTGTTTTTTTTTAAGTTCAAGTTAGAAACTTTTGAGAATTTCAGAAAATTCAAGGCTTTGGTGGAGAAGAAAAATGGGTTATGCAGCAAAACTCTTCGTTCAAACAAAGGTGGTGAGTTTTTATCAAATGAAGTTAATCATTTTTGTGAATAAAATGAAATTCGCAGGGAACTAACATCAACTTACACGCCAAAGCAAAACGGTGTTGCTGAACATAAGAACCGCACTATTGTTGAGATGGCAAGGAGCTTACTAGAAGGCAAAGGACTTCCAAATCAATATTAGGTAGAAGCAATCTCTACCGCAGTGCATTTGTTGAATATATCTCCTACAAAAGAAATGATGAATCAAATACCTTATGAAGCTTGGAAAGGTACAAAACCATCGATAAGTCACTTAAGAACTTTTGGGTGTATTGCTTATGCTTTGGTTAACTCTCAAACTCGCCAAAAACTAGATGAAAAATAAAAAAAAATGTATTTTCATCGGTTATTATCTTGATTCCAAAGCATATAGGTTATATAACCCTTTTAGTGGCAAAGTGATAATCAGTAGAAATGTGATATTCAATAAAGAAACAAGCTAGAATTGGAGTGGCAACAGTGCATAATCTCAACTTGGAGCTTCACTAGATGAAGAAGCAGCTCCTACATTTGCAAATTCAAGTGATTTCTCTTAATCGTCTTCAAATAGTAGTAGTCTAGCAAGTTCACCGAGTTCAAACTCAAGTAGCAGCAGCTCATCTTTATCAAATAGCTCATCCGATGAGACATCTCCAAGGAAATTAAGATCTTTACAAGAAATCTATGAATCTTGTGTATTTGCCTTGTTTGCTGCGCAGATCCTACAACATATGAAGAAGCAGCAAAAATGAAGGAGTGGCGAAAGGCAATCAAGGAGGAGCTGATGGCAATACAAAGAAATGAAACTTGGGAGCTGACCAACTTGCCTGAAGGAAAGAATGTAGTCGGCATGAAATGGCTATTCAAAACAAAGTATCATGCTGATGGAAATGTTCAAAAGCATATAGCGAGATTGGGTGCAAAGGGATACTCACACCAGCAAGGAATTGATTTTGAAGAAACGTTTTATCCCATTGCACGGTTTGAAACAGTGAGAACACTCTTAGCCTTCGCTACTCAATTAAAATGGACAATTTGTCAACTTGATGTTAATTTGAAGTTCTTGAATGGTGAATTGGAAGAGGAAGTATATGTTGCTCAACCTAATGGCTTTATGATTAAAGGTGAAGAAGAGAAAGTGTATAAGCTGAAAAAGGCATTATACGGGCTGAAGCAAGCGCCTCGAGCATGGTACAGCAAAATCAATTCCTATTTTCTGCAAGATGAGTTTGAAAGGAGTGAAAATGAGCCTACTCTTTATTTAAGAAAGCAAGGTGACAATGATTTTCTTGTCATATGTCTGTATGTTGATGATATAATCTATATGGGCTCATCTCATTCTATTGTAGGTGAATTCAAGTCAAGTATGATGGGGAGGTTTGAGATGACAGATTTGGGTTTGTTGCATTATTTCCTTGGGCTTGAGGTGAAGTAAGGAGAAGATGGAGTATTTGTTTCATAAAAGAATTTACATCAGACCTGCTCAAGAAGTTTGGCAAGGATAATTGCAATTTTGTCAATACTCCAATGAATGTGAATAAAAAATTGCAGCTTGAAGATGGTATTGAAAAAATTGATGCAAAAAATTTCAGAAGTTTTGTCGATGGTTTGATTTATTTGGCTCATACTAGGCCAAATATTTCATTCTCTGTTGGTGTGTTTTCAAGATTTATGACCAATCCTTCTAAGCTTCATTTTGGAGCAACAAAAAGGATTTTAAGTTATGTTGCTGGAACTTTGGATTATGGTATTTGGTATTCACATGTTGTAGATTTTAGATTCATTGGATTCACTGACAGCGATTGGGCAAGCTCATTAGATGACAGAAGGAGCACTTCAAGAAATGTTTTCAATCTTGGATCGAGTGGGTGCAATAACTTGGAGTTCAAAGAAACAAGCTACAACAGCATTGTCATCTTCAGAGGCAGAGTATGTAGCTACTACTTCTGCAGCCTGTCAATGCATCTAGCTTAGAAGAATTCTTGCTGATCTTCATCAAAAACAAGAGAAGGTAACTGAAATTTTTTGTGACAATATGTCCACAATTGTAGTGCCCAAAAATCCAGCATTTCATAGTAGAATGAAGCACATTGAAATTTGGTTTTATTTTATTCGTAAGCTGATAGCAAAAGAAGAGATTGTCTTGAAGTTCTGTAGCACTGATGAGCAAACTGTAGATATATTCACAAATGCTCTTCCATGTCAAAAGCATGTCTATTTCATATCACTACTTGGTGTGTGCAATTTCGCATCAAGGGGGAGTATTGAAGATTATTGATTCAGAAATTGTCCAAATTTGACTCAGTCCTTGATGATTGTTCAGCAGTAGACATAGTCTTTAATATCTATTTGAGTTGTTGATTTTATGATCCTTAATTTTCTGGTTTTCAGTTAATAAACTTAGTCTAAAGTTAATTAGTGACAGAAATATCTGATGTTAGTTCCAGTATTTTAGTTAATCAGTTCACTTGTAAGCCTATAAATTGGCAACTTTAGTTCAGTAATAACAGAGTAGTAGTATTCTGCATTCTCTGCATTTTTCTTATCCATTCATTGCTGCAATTTTTTTAGTTTTTTGTTCTGTTAATTCCAATTCCCAACAATTCTTCTGTAAAAAAAAGAAGAAGATATTATTCCAATTACTTAATTTAAATTATATTTAAGTTAAATTTATAATGATTATTTATTAAAATACATTTTGTAAAATATATTTATAAAAATTACTATATCTCTTAAACTTTAAATATATAAATAAATCATTTTAATATAACATATTATAGGTTTTTTTAAGAAGTCAAAACCTAAAAAATATTAATACTTTACCAGTATTTAGAAAATTCACGTCAAAACATATCATTTGACATTGCGCATAAGGTAAATTTTACAAGATTAAAATATATTTAATCTCTTATAACCTAATACAACCTTATTAATTTAAAGATTAGAAATAAAAATATACTGGTTAACCTAATACAACCTTATTTAATCTCTTAAAATATATTTAATCTCTTATAACCTAATCCAATTTCAAATCACTATTCTAAAGATACTTAATTGCTTATGTTATAATTGATTTATGAATTATATTTAATTGACAAAGGTTCTATATGTATTTGCAATCTGATGTGACAAACTCATTTTAAAGTATTTAATACGTTAGCATTAATTTATATGGTTGAAGTGTAAGAAGCCTTTAGAATTTGTCGCACTTAATATCTAAAAATCATCATTTGAATTAAATATTTAATTGTATGAACTAAAACAACTTAATCCATTGCATTCATCCAGTGGAGCAAGCTCATATCAAAACACTAGAATGAAGTTCAGTTTGCATCATTTTCTTGATAAATTTTCTCTAAATATTTTATATTTATAAAATAGGTATAATTAATTATGTGATTTGTATTTTTTATTATATTAATATAAGTATATAATATTTTTATCTAAAATATGTGCCTTTATTTATATTTAATTTAAAGTAGTTCATTATTAATTATATAAAGAATGTATATAGTATAATATTGTATAAATAAGTTCTAATTCTATTAATAATTAGTTACATTTTTAGTACTTCTATAATGTTATAATAAATATATGAATTATGTGATTTATTTATATTTTATTGATCCAAAAGTTGAAACTGTTGAATATAGTCAAGTTTATTGCAAACTATTTTTATAATTATTTGATATTTCCTAATCAAAAATCAAGTAGGCCGTTCACTTCAAATTTTGAGTTGTTATTTGACGTCATAACTAGTGTCAGTCCTAGGAAGGGCACTTGCCCAAGGCGTAAAGTTATAAGGGGCCCACTCATTGAAAGAGTTAAAAATTAAAAATATTAAAAATTTATTTATTAAAAGAGTTGAAAATTTAAAAGTTAATAAATATATTCATTAAAAGGGGTAGAACTAAAAAGTCAATAAATCTACTTCAAGTTGTTTATATAATCTAAAAGGTTTATTGCTGAAAAGAAAAAATTTGTTATTAAGTTTCTTATCTTGAATTTGAAGCTTTATTGAATAAAGCTAAAGAGGAGTTCAATTCCAGTTATCAATAGGACAGTCTAACGATTTTGTTTCAATTTTGTTAAGGAGAAGAAAAGAACAAGTTATTTTTATATTTTTCTTTTATATTTTTATTTGCATTTATTTTGAATGTGCACATTTGTACAAGGTAAAAAATGATAAATATACACACAAACATATTATACCTTAAAAAAGAAAATTTTGAGATTAATTTATTAGAAATATATGCTAACATCTTTATTAACAACAATATATTAATATAATTAGACCTAAAAAAAGGTTGTATAGGGTTGATGATTTTTGAAGAGTATAATTTTTAAAAAAATTTAAACGAGTAAGATAAGATCTCATATAGGATGCTTTTTAACAAAACTAAGTTGTTGTGGGCTCCACAATATTTAGATTAAAATGGATGGAGATTTATCTAAAAGTATATACTAAAAATAAAAAAAAAAAGGATTATTGTTGTGACATTTTCATAATATGTGGTATTTCCTTAAAAGAAAGGATATATTCATTAACATATCATATCTTTATCTGCCACATATGTTTGAGAAGTACTCTAAAGGCAATAGCACTTATTGAACAAATCATTTTATGATTAATAAAGGAATTTTCCATTATTTTGATGTTCATATATTTATGGATTTGATGTTGATCTTAAATTGATTTAATGAAATCCTTGATACAAAATATAGCATGGAGAAAATCATGATGAGATCATGATAATGACATCCCTATCATGTGTAATTAGTATTTAAATTTTCCCTAATCATAAGATTAATGAGATGAGATATCATTAATCCATATATATTAGCACATGGTTAATCCAAATCAAATTCAAACAGATACAGGGTGCTATCAACAATTAATTGGGAGGTCAATTTATCTATCTTATACTAGGTACCAAATGGGCCGGATTATGTGAGCGAAAAATTCGAAGCTGAAGATCCAAGTGCAAGAAGAAATTTTTGGGCCTTAAAGCTTTGTAATTTTATTTATGTTTCTAAGATGGACAATCCAAGTTGGCTTATTAATTCATGAGATGAATGGATAAATGAATGCAAATAGGCAATTTTTGTAAGTTTAGACTTGATATTCTTATTAGCATCTCATCTTGATTGGTAGAATCCGATGAAACATATAAGTAGCTCGTGTGTTTGTTCATAGTGAGTCTTTAGAGAGAGCTGAACAGATTCAAACACTTAATAAGAACAGGGACTGAAGTTTTATCGTCACCACTGAATAGTAGTAAATCATTAGCAAAAGCTAAATTGAAAAGGTTCAGCTAATTACATTTAAAATGCCGAGAACAGATGCTCAGATGGAAATAGACAAAACCTAAGATAGCATCCTATTTTCCCAGTTAATAAAAAGGTGTATTTTATTAACCCACTCTAGTCTTAGAAAATATATTTTATTACCTTCATTTAATAATAGTTAAGAATATCAAGTAATCATCAAGTTTATGTACTCATGTAGAGAAAGCAATGACAAAACCGTACTGAATAAACCAAATGCTCCGAGACAGTGAAAGTGAGGTAATTGTTTGGATATGAGTTGAAAAAGGCTTCACATTAAGAACCGAATAAAAAGGCATTGCAAACATTTGCACTAAATTGCTGCCTTGCAGATTTTATCATCAAAGGTTCCAAAACTATACCGTGTTGAGTCGTGGCTATCAACCTACCATGCAAAGGAAGAAACTTTTGTATACAGAAAGAATGTAAGCTAATCAGCTTGCTACTTAAGACGGCAAAAGAACCTATGCAGACCTGTAAGTGGAGCCTACTTGATTAGACATTGATGTGGAGGGCCTTCTCATGGATTGATGTTGCATTCCCTCAAATACACATGATCATAGTCTACGTGCTTTGCCCAGTAGTTCCTGTACTTGGGGATGCCAATCTCAAGCCACGGTTTCAAGTTGCCATTGTAGTGTATGACAGCAGCTTGCTCAATCTCTCTCTGATTGACGTTGGCATTATAACCAAGGCCGAGTACATGCCAATATCGATCAAGGGGATAAGTTCTATTCCAAAATGTGATGAGGCCAGGAGGCAGGGTCCCCAACTTCCAAAGCGTTCTGTCATGGTTCTGTGAAGAAACAAAAGTCAAGTCACATCTAAAAGCAAGATAAAGTAGTTGAACACATTGGACACAACACTCAAATTTGGAAGTGTATGTAACACATGCATCTTAACTATGAAATTAGCATATAAATTCATTCCAATATGCTCCAACCTAATAGAACTAAGTATTTGTTGTATTAGATGGCATTTTGTAGCATCCACTCAAACTTAGTAGAATAACTGTCAACCATGTTACTTACCAGGTTCTGCCACATATGATATACATCAGTGATGTTTTGTCGTTTCCATTCCGTCAAATCAAAGATATTCATTCCATAAGCCCAACCACAAGCTCGGGGATCAAAATTCCTTGAGATTAGAGGATTTGAGAAGTTGAGATACCGATCAAAACGATGGAAGCTTTCTCCACAAGTTTCTACTGCACCATTAACATTACCCTTTAGGTCAAGGGACCAAAGGTCTGTTAGGTCCTTTTGCACAACAATATCATCATCTACGAACAGCACTTTGTCAAGCTTTGGGAAGATCTCCGGCAGGTAAAATCGCAGATGGTTGAGGATGGATAAGTACTTTGGATTCCGATACTTCAAGTTTGGATCCGAATTGCCATGATGTGCTCTGAAGTAGTAATCTATCATTGATGGAGAGCTGAGCTGTTTGAGAACAGGACTATAACTTGCATTTAACCATTTCAACTCCTCAATATTCTGAACCTCAATCGTGGCTTTGCCTGGTGGATTTCTTAAGAACCACATCCTCATTGCAGCATAATTAAGTCTATCGGTAACAATATGGAACACATGCTTTGATGCGTCCTGCAAATATTTAGAACCAATGTAATGGGAGTTTTAAGAATGAAAAATAAATGCAAAATCCTCAAACACCCAGACATTATACAAGTTGAACAAGGAAAACAGAAAAGGAGAAGAAACTCCTGATCTGTGTAAAGTATGAATGTCCCTTACTCCACAATGTTGATGACGTTACGATCCCTCCAATTTAATTTCAAAACAAAAGAAGCAAAAATGAATTTTCAAACAGGATGCTTACCTTGGCATGGGTAGCAGTGGAGTTGACAACAACTGCAGCAGCCAATACATTATCAGAGAATAATGCATAATGATACAGCTGAGGGTCTTCTAATTTCTCTTGATTTGCAAATTCTTTTTCAGAAGAATTCAATGCATAGTATTCAGTTGACAAGCGCAATGGAAGACAGTGTAGACCCTTAGGTAGAGTTTTTGCAGTTAACTGGGTCAAGAACAAGGTCTGTTTTTTATGCGCTTGAAGCTGCTCTTCAGCTGAGTGGAGCATAGCCCTAAGCTTCTTAACCATCACGGAGCAATCAGCCTCCAGCTGCTTGACTTTGGCTAACGTTTGGTCCATCGCCGTTAGTTTCTCAAAGGCACTGCAGCAACAAATGTTCAATATCATAGTTAGAGAAAATAGCAATTGAAAATAGAAAGCAAGATTAAAATATGAGCCACTATGGTAAATGCATAGTTGAATATTGAACAAGAATCTTATCACAGGCATGAAGAAGAAAAGAGGTGTCAAATCAGAAGATTACTTCTTTGGCAGGTCAGAATCATTATTTGAATCCCCAAGAACACGCTGAACTTCCTTTAACCGCAGGCGAAGCTCCCTTGTAAAATGTGGATTGCTCTTCACCACAGGAAGGGAAAGATATACCTTTGCGCTGATTAGTTGATCTTTGAGTTGTCGCACTAGTGTACCTGATGAAGCCATTTGATTTGTTCTTTTATCAGTATTACTCTGAGCATCATCTTCCCTGTTGATCTTATTCAAGGTTGGAGTAGGTACCTGTTCAACCTGCAAAAGAAGAAACAAAAAAGGAAGAAAGAAACAGGGAGAATCGGTCAACTTGCAAATTTCAAGCCTCTATTTGCTCAATTTCCAGAATTATCCAGGCCTTTAGGACAACAAGCAATACCTTCATTGTAAGTTTACAATATCCTGAATGTTACTCCTCAAATAATTATAATGTGTAACAACTTAATATCTAACATCAAATTTTTTGCCAAATATTATTCAAAATTTGCAGTTCAAATGTCTGGGCAGTCCATTGAGGTATATTGGAAAAATTCTGATGTATGCTTTCTAGTGGAGTTAATACTGCAAGAAGATATGATCATTTTAAATAATAAAATGAAAAAACATCATATTCAAGCACGGGTTGGATACCAGAACTATGCTTACAAATTCTGTTTTGGAAAGTATATGAAAAGCAGACAATAGAATAACCAGGAAACAATATTTCTACTATTAGTACTAAGAAAGACTAAATGTTGCAAGATGACGGCAAAATCATGAAATCACAAGTCCAAATACTCAGCCAGATAATGAAACAAAGTACATGCCACATACATTTAAAACTTAGAAATAAAGCTACCAGCAGCCTTTCGGATGTATGCCACATTGTCCTAAATTAATCATATCATTATAAATTCACAAAGAAATACATACTAAAAACAGAATTAGAGACAAGTGTACAAAGAATAAACCTCATTTTGGGAGGAACTTCGCAATTTATTTTTATCCACTTGCTTGGCATCATTGGCACCATCTGTCTTGCTTTCCTTCTGGTCAACAGTAGCAGTGACCTGTCTGATGGCATTATGTGCTTGAGATTGATCCTGCTCATCAGTTGTATACAATATTCTAGCAGATTTATGATCCCCTTCCTCCGTCAACTGCAAATCTAATTAACATACAGAAGAAACAAAATCCCGGTTAACTAGAACTTGAAAATAAAATTGATCACATTCATCAAGAGAACTTTACATCATTTCATAATTTTAATCAAAGAGCAAGTACAAGTGGCAAGAAAGATTTTAAATAAAAGAAATACCTTCTAAATCAACGTCAGACGTGATGTCGGTAGGGGAAGATGTGGTAGAATTGTCAGTATACACAATTCCAATTGGTTCTTTAAGAGCTGTAGATGATTCCTACACCAGAAACAAGAAATTGATGAGGTGAGATCTGCATTTTCAAGAGTACCCAGAAAAGGAAAATTCTTGCTTTCCACAGAAATCAGGAGAATTCAACAACAAAAATTACCAGTGGCAGCACATTCAGATGCCTGGTGTCGCCAGGTAGAGTCTGGTAAAAGAAAAAAAGAAAATAGAAACAAGATTTAGAGATTATAGAACCCTTAAAGTTGAAACCAAAGAAAGAAAAAGAAAAAAGACGATCAGTTTGTTTACGAAGAGAAAAAGATTACTTACAAAAGCCGATATATCTTCCAGAAAATCGTTTCTAGCTGCAGGAAAGCGCATAAAAATTGTAAAAAGGAGAGCAAATTTATGGTAAAGCACGGATCAGGAATGCAGAAAGAAACAAATTTAACTCACAAGAAGGAACCTGGAACGCGGCAAATCTATTAATGTAGAAAAGAACTGGAGCTATCACCGTGACAAAAAGCATTGCCATAACCAAATTCCTCATCGTCATCTTCACTTTTCTTCTCTCCAGCAGACCCGCCGTCGCTAGAACCATCGCTCCACCGCCGCAACCACCCCCAGAACCAACCCCGCCTTCTTATTTTTTGATTTGAGAAAAATAGACAAAAATATCTAAACTTCAAGACAAAACAACTGCATTCATCGTCATAACGGAAAAAACTGCAACAACCGCCGGTTTGTCGAAAAGCACAAAACTTCTCAATGCGCACGAGGAAAGGGAGTTGGTTACGGCCACTGGCCACCAAATCAACGGCTCGTCGATGACGATGGTTGTGGTGGCGGAGGAGTAGCAGTATAGCGAGAGAGGGAGAGAGAATCGCGTCGATGTTGATGTTAATGATGGAAGAGTGAGTGACAACAAGAAGTGTCTGTTTCTATTTGCTTACGATTGCGATTGATCTAATGTTCAAAAAGCAAAAGATAAGAACGTTGTCCAAATTAAGATTAAGTTAAACTGCTTAAGTGATGAGTTATATGTAACTAAGCAACCATTATCTTTATCTCCTTTTTAAATTGTGTCATCCGTTATTATTACTACTTTTAACCAACTGTTAATAACTAACCCGTTTATAATAATAGTTTTTAATTTCCTCATAATTTTTTAATTTATGCCCTTCTTTAATTTGTAAATTATTTAATTATCATTAAGGATTTATCAAATAACTTATTTAATGAACATAATTTCTAACTTATTATAAGTAATTATGGTTTGTTTATTTGTGTACATGATTGCTAATTATGAAATTTATAAATAATTATTGATTTAGAGGGCAAAAATTGTTCCTTTTTGCTTCGTAACTGAAAAGTCACAAGTTTAAATTATGGAAATCGATTGGTCAACTGCTGGTTGATTACTGACCCTCTCTGCTTAGCATCAAATTCCCAACAACTCTCGGATTCCCTAATAGCTTCAACTCCCACACTAACACTGGAAACAAGGCGTCCGTAATTGATCCGATCAAGGGGTTATATCCAAAGGGCTAGAGGTTCATCAATTAGGAAAAAATCTCACTTCCTTCCTCCTTTGGCGTGACTCGAACTCAAGACCTCCTATATGGGAAAGCCTTAAGTGAGGAGGTTGAACCAATTGGTCCACTCCTCGTTGTCTTCTTTATAAAATGCAAAGGAACGTTATGTACAATTGATATCCTTCTTTCAATTTTATCGTAACTGGAGTCTTGTACACCGAAGTTGTTATTATTTATTTATTTTCTTTTAAATTATTGGTTAAAGAGAAAGATGTAAAAAAGGTTGTCCAATTGGAAGATGATTATTAATTATACACATCCTTCTCTTTGTATTTTAATAAAGAGACTATTTCCGTAACTCAAACTTACGACATTTTAGTTTAAAAAAATATTATTAGTTATTCCGAGACTTACCTTTATTTTAGAATTAATTTGGAATATTTTGTCACCAAATAAAAGCATTTTCTGCGTTCACTAAACAAAAAGGACTCGTTAACCTATGGGACTTCTATTTCTCAAAGGAAAAATAATTAACTTAAACATATTATATCTAAAATCAGTTTAGTTGGAAAGCATATTCCAGTAAAACTCGAACTTAATTCAAAAGTGAAGTTGGAAACACGATTTTGCCTATCCCTTAATTAATTTGAACTTCACATATTTTGATCGAAACTTTTTTTTTTTCCTGAGAAATAGCAAAAACAGCTGGTTTTCATTTACATTGCTTGAGAGTTGATGATACGGAAACCTCAAGAAAACAAGGTTCTTGAAACCCCCCTAATCCTATTGAATCAAAACCTCAATCTTTCTATTCTAAGAACATGCCAGATCAAACCCCAAATCAGAAGTTTGAGACCCAATCTCAAAGAAATCAGAAATCAATTTACGTTGCAAGAATTTACTTACCGATGCAAATCAATTTCCTGAAGTAACCATAAAAACATTCACGCCTCCCTTGAAGAATTCACTCTCAAATTTTATTCATCAAAACTTACTCTTGCTCACATCAGTTGAGATTGAATCAATTTGTTTGTATGAATGAGCGAGGTAAAATCACGTAAACGTGTTAATGAGATTTAATAGAATATGATAATAACATTATATCTTAAACAAAAGATTTAATCTTCTATAAGATAGCGAAGAATTAGTTGTGCCGCTTGCATGTGTGGTGAAAGCATATGAAGTCTAGTTGTTGTCAGGTAAATCAGCTTGCTCATTAAGTACTGGTAAGAAGTAGTATCAGAAATATGTTCGCCTTTGGTAAGATTGATGCTAGAGGACGAGCGTGCCAATTCAAGAACCAAGAAATACTTAGCAGGTCCCAGGTCTTTGATTTTGAAGTCTCCATGTTGCATCTTTGGGAACATTAGTGAGAGTGAGTGAAGAAATGTTAGATAGTTCCAACATGTTTAACTGAAACAAATTGGCCATTTGGTAGTCTAACGGTTAAAGCAGCTACCGTTTTGCAGGATGTAAAATAATCTAAGGAGCAGATGATATGATCTTAGGCTCTAGAATCAAGTATCCTGATAGGACTTGATAATAGGCAAAAGATCATATGAACATTGTGGTTCACAGTTTGCACCTAGGCATAGGTCTGATAATTGTGCTTTTACTACTTTTTCATTAAATAGTAACACCCTATTTTGAGGCTCTTGTACAATGTTAAAGCAAACAGTTACAACCATATCCCAAAATCTTGGAATGGCTGCAGCAATTTTTAAAACTCTATGCATTACATCTACAACCTTACAAAGAAAGAAAGAAAAATATCTAAATCAAATTTAACCAACTGAAATGAAAAATAGACAAAAAAAGAAGAGAGAGATAGTAAAAATTCAGCTCAACTCAATCAAATTGTGGCCTAAGATGAAATGTTTCAATAGCTCAAGCTGTATTTGCTCAACTATTTCTCCTTTTCCTCTCTCAAGTTCAAGTTGTTTAACAAAAGTCAACTGCATGATCAGTTAACGGGCATTAGCGTAGGTATCGAGGAAGAAACTTGTCAATGGTGAAGTCTACCTCAGGTGGGCCAACGAGAATAATTCGTCCGCTGGAGAGCTAGCTTTCTTGTAAACCCCTGCTCAAGCTCTGCAGAATGCACCCTGTAAGTTACTATTATTAGGTATTCTTTCCATAGTTATCTTAATAGTCTATACTTCTTGATGATTTCCATAGTTGGAGGTTATCTAATCATATGCTTTAGATGAGGTACTAACATTTTGTGGTATGTATCATTCAAAACTCAATATAAATGATCGTTCAAAGCACAAGGTTATCCTCCATATGGCTTTCCACTTGACCTATTATTGATAACACACATTATTTTCTTTATTACACTAAAGCTAGCAAGTAGAGAGTAAGTAATAGATACTAGTGTGTAGTTCTTAAACCATTAGGAAACAGAGGTCCACAAATGTGAACCAAGAAGTGTTGATACTATAATCTGAAAGGCAACAAAACTGATCACTTACACGAGCAATTCTCGTTAAAACATGCTTCAGGACATCTCCACAATATTAGGCCTCCTTTTCGAGCTCTTCTTTCTAACAGTTTTACTCAAGCTACTGATGCCAAGATTTGACATATTCCCAGTTTTGGTCGAGTTATCTTTACCAAGATTTGGCATATTCCTTTCTGTTGACAAAGATGCTCTGTTAACACTGTCGCAATTGTAATGTTCATCATTATTGCTCTCGACATTAAGTTCATTATCCTCATCATCACTTTCATCACTTGTGTCTTCTGAATCTATTTCACTACTGCTAGCATCAACGGAAATTACAGGCTGACCACTAGCAATAGCTGATTCAGCAGCAGCTACAGCTTCAGGGGTGTGAAGATCAGCTATACCTAGCATCAAATCCTGCAAATAAAGAATGATTCAAAACTAACACTAACTTAATTAAGCAATGAGATGCATAATCAAAGAGAGAGAAGCAGAGCGTGATTCTTCTTTACCATTTCAATTACTTCAGATTCATTTCCAGTGAGTGCCTCAATATCATAGTTTTGACAATTATCCTATTGTTCAACACAAATATAAAACCAAATTAGAGGAGATGATGTTTATTAACGGATGCATAAAGATATATGGTCAATTTAAATGTACCTTAGCATCTTGCTGAAGCCGATTATTTGCTTCAGATATCACTCCCAAGAAATCTCTGACTTTTCCTAAAACTGTGGCCAAAGTGAGATGTTTGCACTAAGTGATAAAGCAGCATCGCAAATTATTTCATTGGAAATAATAATCCAAGGAACTAAGTTCACACTTCTCCTGGAGAACTAATGGTGGGAACACACACTGTTGTGTCTTGGCACAGTATTGCAATAACCATCATCCAAGACAACTGATGTCTAGAAAACACTACATAGGACACTACTTTGCCTCTTATATAACCTACTAGATTTGCAATGGTGAAATAGCAATTACCAGATTGTGAAAGCTGTGAAACAAAAAAGAAGCAGATGAACCGTATTGCTTTCATTAGCAATGTTTTGCCATTTTGTATAAAGAGCAAACCGGTAAAAAGCTGTGGTCTCCAAAATTCAAGGCAAAATATCCTTAGCTAAGTGAGTCCTGCTACATCATATAAATTTGGGATGTGAGATGCCACGAGTTTTCTGTTTGAAAAAAGGTCAAAACTTTCCCTAACCTCTTATACCTAGCAGGACTGGTGTTTCTAGAATCCGATTTTTTATCATAGAAAAAAATTACCAAAAAACTCTTTTTCCAACACCAATATAATGCAAATTCACTGCACAAGAACAATAATACTAATTTGTAATTTGGTCTCTCGTAATTTTGATAGAACTCCTTGTTCAACCTAAGGCAAATTCAAAGCAAAAGAACATTAACTTATAAATTGGTCTCTCAGAATTTTAACTGAAGAAACCCTTCACCGCTGTATTGAAGTCACCAAATAAGTATCAAATGCTTCGAAGTTTCGAAATTACCAGTACCAGTAAACAACTAAATAAAATAAAACAAAAACAAACACACACAAAAAGAGGGAAATTCTTCATAAACCAAACTAAACAAAAATCTGAAAAGGGCTACCTTGGCTTTGAGCAACTGGATTAGTGAAGGGCTTTCCAGCTGGTGGGTGCATCCTGGTTTCACACTGGGAGTCCTTCTTACGAAGAAGAAGAGCAGATTCTACACAGACGTATTCACAAACACATAGTAAGAAACAGTTAAAAATACACAAATACTAAAGAATAGTGAAAGAGATGAGGTACCAAGTGGCGAGCTAGCAGAGGAACGCTTGTCCTCCAAATGCAAGAGGTCTTTGCTTGAACTGCCCATTTCTGAATTTTCTCTCTTAACTCACTCTCCGATCAATAAGAAGAGGAGAGACGTTGTTATGCAGCAGTGTTTCTTTCTCTAGGTGTAAGTAACGGAGAAGGAAGGAGTGACGGCAACCACAAGGTCCAAATTTTCAATTCCAATATTATTTACTAGACGTAAGAAAGAAAAAGTAAAATTTATTCAGTGATTAGTGTTATATGTAATTATAATTAATATTAGGGTTAAGGTTACGAGCAATTTTCAAATATTATGTTTACATATTTCAAAATTAATTATAATATTTTTCATATTATTAATATAAAATTTTTAAAATAACATATTAATTTTTTAATTTAATATTTAATACTTTTAATTTAGCATTTAATTTTTGAATTTTACTATAATTTAAATAAAAATTTTCATTAACGTGATTAACAGAAAATATATGTTTAACATTTAATTTAATGAATATAATGTAATGAATTTTAAAAGAATAATTATTAAATTAATAATTTTAATATTAAATTTAAAAATTCTAAAATATTAAGGTTTAGCTTGCTAATCAATAGGGAAGAAATTGAAATAAAAATATGAATAAAAATTGAAAGTGAGAATCATAATAGAAATAAAATTAATAATTATTGAAAGTGAGTGTCATAATAAAAATAAAATTATTAATTATACGTGTTTGATATAATATTAAATAAAGTTAACATTTATGTTAATATTTAGTACTAAATATTTAAAATTGATAATGGGAACTTTTTTCTCACATTTAGTTATCATATACTTTATTTTGTTCATAATTAATTAAAATATTATTCGTGATTAAAAATAATTCATAATTTTATAAATCAAAAATATTTTATAAATAATTATAAAATTCTCCTAATTATTATTGTTATTATTGTAATTATTATATTTTAAGTATCATAGTTTTATGTTTAATTTAATTTAATTTATTATATATTTTATTTTATTTGTTTATTTATTTATTCCTATTTCTTTTGAGTCATTCCGAAACAAATTCTTTACTAATTAGGAGTAAGATTGCGCGCGTTGATCCTTCCTAGGGCTTGCGTGTCTTGGGATTTTACTGATTTGTTGTTGTAATAAAAGAATTCAATGATTTGTAAAATTATGAATGATTGTTACGACAAGAATAAAAGTATCAATAAAATAAAATAATTATTAAAAAAATTAATATAAAAATAATTTTAATGATAATATTTTAATAAAAATCAATATTTTGATAATAATATTCTAATAAAATTTTTATCTCTTATTTTCAATTTTTTATTTAAGTTTATACTCACATCCAGTTTTTTATAATTTATTTTAATTTTGTCTTTTCTTATTTTATTTATAGCCATTAACCAAAAAAACTAAAAATTAGAGAATAAAGGTTATGTTCTGAAAATCTATAATATTCTCCAATAAGTTCTTTTATATTAAACCAAAGATTATGATGAAATATTGAATTATAACATCAGATATAATTAGAAAGAGATCAACTGTTTCCATTAATTTGTGTCATCTATCCGTTTAATAAATAGGACCATGGAAATTGAAAAGATGAATCCTTGTGAAACAAGTTAGGCAAAGAATTCATTCGGGTCTCACACTGGCTTGGCTCCTTAGGTACCCGTGGTCTATTCATGCGGGATTGGAAGGTGCAAATCACGCATGTGTACCATGAAAGAAATCAGTGCGCAGATAATCTGGCCGCCCTTATAAGCATGGCAAGCACCGGACTTCATATTCTTCATAAACCTCCGAGGCTTATCCTGGATTTCCTCCACAGGAACAAACTTGGAGTAGTGTACCGCAGATCTTTACGCTAGTTAGTTTTTTTTTTGTATTGTAGCTTTCCTTTGTATATATTAAAAAAAAAGTTAGGCAAAGAATAATGAGAATACGCTACCGAGCATATTAAAAAGAATAAGCTCAAAAGTTGTACGAAATTGCATATTAAAAATACTGAAATGTGTTACTGAGCAGAAAAACTTTGCCCATTAATCATAAAAACAACTCCATCCGGAAGGAAATAGAGTATAAGTGAAACAAATGAGAAAAAAAGGGTTGCTTTGCCCCTCATATTTTGGTATACTAATTCCTAAATTGTGCCAAGACAGAATCTTAATCTGCTGTCTATTGATCCAATCTACACTGCCAAGTTTGGTTCTCTTTCCCTATAGTACAATGCGAAAGCTTCCAACTTCCAGCAATTAATTAAACACCTTCCTGTTGTAGTGGCTGGTTAAGCACAGAGGACATACCCTCCATCTCCAATGACCACACATTCTCCTCGAACTTGTCCACTGCAAAATCTGTGGACGCCATGAGCGTGGATGGACTTTCACAGAAGCAGTACTGCCCGGAAAGTTCTGTGGCGACGGTTGTGTAAGTGTCCTGAAGAAAGGATGAGAACGTGTCCTCCAAGTGCAAATCCTCTGACTTGGAGATCATTCCTTCCTTTAGCCAAGGGAAATCAAACACTCCGAACCCCCAGTCTGCGTGTGGTAGTTCGTAGCTGTTGAGCACATCATGGTTGATGTCTTCTATCTTGATGTTGCTATTGCCATGATCACTCAGGTCTTGTTTCTTTGGTGCTTTCTCTGCCCAGTCTTTTTCCTCTTCTTCCTGATCTCTTCCTCTTTTGTTGCCCTCTCGCTCCATTTCTACTGAATTTCTGTCAAGACATGGGCAGAGCAATTCAGATGTATAAAGCTATAAAGCTGGCGATGAAGATTAAGTCATATTAAACAATCGAATAATCTTGGCATATATACTATAGGATAGAGCTGAGATATTACACAAACATCATTCATAGGAAAAAGATAGATACCACAGACGTCATTATAGTGCAGAAACTACCGAACATAACGCTATAACATAATCAAAGAAATGGCCCACTAAAAAGAACAATATCAGTCATCCTGATATCATATGATGAAGATATCAAAAACCCAGAACAAAACAAGAAATGAAAACAAAATAAAGAATTTGACAATATGTTTATGAAGAATGAAAACAAAAAGCAGTACCTTTGAAGATGTATTTCCAATTCCAGTGGTGGGTAAGGGACTGATGAATGAGTCTTCCTTTTGATGTAAAGAATGATGGATTTCAAGCTTTGCTCACACGCTACGCGATTTGAAGCTAAACCGTCAAAACCTCAAAAACATAGAAACACTTAAACACATGCATACAATACACGCTTCAGGTCATGCCTTTTTAACCCTCTTGCCTCTTGCTCATTTCCTTCAACTTTCTGTCTCTGTCTCTCTCTACGCCAGTTACAGCTCTAGCAACGGCAAGAATGAAACTTATGGGGTTGGTTCCTCATTTTCCGTTCCTTTCACTCCCCTGAAATCGTCTCTCTCTCTCTCTTTCTTTACACTATTTTTAGTTCTTAAAGGGACAATCAGCGAACCAGGCATATTGCACTCTTTTCGTTCTCATTCTCCACATTTATCTTCACACTTTCCCACTATTTTACTGCTCTTTTTCTTCTGACACATCATTAACACACGTTAATCTCTTAGAGGTTAGATGACACCTAATTAATCGAACTCATCTATCTCGGTTGGAGGTTGTTTGTATTGTGCTTCGTAGTCCAAATTCCAAAACACAATCTCTTCGCAATCACCAATCTATCAAAAGTATTTCATATTTGTCTCGTAAAACTCTGTTAAGTACGTATTATAACACAGGTTACAATCTTGTGTTGTATTTCATTAAATCTCATCCACATATTTACGTAGACTTCATATAAATATATAAATAAAATTTAATAAAATAGAATTGAACTGAATAACTGAAACAAAAGATTTGATATGGTATAAAACTGTATATTTTTCTACAATGTTTTGTCATTATTTTTTTCATCACATAGAGAAACACTTCAGCGTTATCAATCTTCACATGTCCATAGGTAAGCAAAAATAAAAATAAAACTGGTCGGGTCGGCCCTATCGGGCCTTGGGCCGATCGGTCCATTCATCAAAGATATCCAGTCCAAGCCCATTCCATGA
>JANZLH020000363.1:2490194-2518504 GCA_026770325.2 Erythroxylum fimbriatum
CATTAATTAGAAAGCATTTATGGCTTATTAACATAAATATAAAAATGTAACCCACCTTAATCCTTGCTTAAATCTTGTTCAAGGATGTTCCTCTCCTTGCTCCTCTTGCCCTCCTTGTCTTTCTTGCCTCTCTTCAAGAATAACAAAATCCCAAATCAATGTAACTTAAATTGAAAACCCACATGACCCAATGCATGAAATTGGTTCTAGAATCACTAAACCCATTCTATTTCTAAGCTTTTTAGACCAAGACCCAAACAAAACTAAAGTTGGGAACCATGACTTACCTTGAATCCTTGCCCAACCAAAGGGTTTCTTGGATCAAAAGATAGCTTGGACTTTCCTACACCTTTTTCCTTCTTGAAATTTAACCAAAAACCTCCTCAAACTCTTAGAAAATCACAAACCCTAACTCAAGCCTTCTTTTCTCTCTTTTCCTCTTCTCCCACGACACTTCTCTCCTCTCCCTCTCTCAATTTTCGTCCATCTCTCATTCCCCTCATAAAATCCTCTTTTAAATTCTTCTTTTTATACTCTTACTTAAGCCCACTAAGCCCATTAGGTAAACCTTGTCCATTTAACCTAATTCCCTCTCTTGGGCCTAAAGGCCCATTAAACCCTTAAGCCTTTTTCATTTAGCTCCTTAATTCAATTCAATTCATGCTAACCCATGCCACCTAACATGATTAATGCTACCATACTAATTAATCCCAACACCATTTAATCCATTTAGATTCCAAAATCATCTAATCATGCTTAATAAAATTAAAAAAAAAATTCAGGGGCCAATAATTTTTATTATTGAGATGAGCCTCATCATCACTATCATTCAAATTCATTGTATCAAATGGCATATCAATACTTTCCCTTCTAAGATTATCTTCCAATTCACTTTCTTCTTTCAAACTCGGTTTCTCAAAACTCAGTATGCTAAAATGTCAGTATAGTTAAGGCAAATTGGATTAACAAAACTACTTGTTTTATTAAGAGCCGTGGTAAACAAATAAAATTAAATCATTAAGAAATTATATTAAACTTACTAATGATAATAACATACATGTATCGAAGATTTAAATTGTATTGAATAAAGACCAAGTCGTTCAACCTTTTGTATTCTAATCTATTCCTTTTCTTGGAATTGAGGAATTCAACTTTTCTTGGAATTGATGAATTCAAATATGCTCTAATTTCTTTTGCACACTGTTGCACTCACACATTATCTAATAATTCAAAATGTAAACCTTTACAATTATAGAACACCACTTTGGAATTAGTCCCTATAAGTGACTGTAAGATAATAAAAGTAGCCTTATAAACAAAATAAAATAACGATTAATTTCTAAGAAGTAACAAAAGTGAAAAAATATCTAGATTAAATTAATCTCTTTGACAAATAGCAATGGACATCCAAAAATCACCAGAAGCATCCTTATAAACCTCCATGTGTGAGATCAGGAGATCTTACATCATCTCATGGATAACAATTATTATAATAGTTAATAGCATTCTCCTATTAACTTTAGCTTTCTTAGTAAAAATTAGTCTAAAATAGACACTAGGAATAAAAAATGTGCTAGCTATAAACAATAAAGAGTAAAGTTATATTTTTCATCTCTCATTAATGACTATAAGATAAGGTGTGTACAAAGAAGGTCTATTTTCATATTATCCTTGATTGCTTCATTTACCTTGTTAGCATAGTGCTCTAAAGGCAATCACCTTTAGCACTTTTGTACAAACTTTATTTTGATTAATAAAGCGAAAGGCAATTTTTCATTAATTTGATGTTCGTTTATTTATGAATTGATGTCGATCTTAAATCGAATTAATGAAGTCCATGATACAAAACATAGCATGAAGTAAATCACATGATGAGATCATGATAATGAGATTTCTATTATGTGCAATGATGTTAGTATCTAAATTATCCCTAATCATAGGATTAATAAGATAGGACATTATTAATCCGAATAGACTAGCACATGTTATACTTCTTAATTTGAACAAGCAGTAGATTTCACAAACTATAAGCATGAGATGTTTAGAGTTAACATGTGGATGCTTACTAAGAGTAGTAAGTACATCGGATGACTCGCTATGAGATTATTATATAGATGATCTATCAAATTTCAATGATTAATCTCATCATAGTAATAGTGCAAATATCCTTAGACTTGAGGTACTCAAGGATATCTTGGATACTGATCGTGTGCTCTAACATCATTCCTTGTTGCCTCAAGACGACGTCGCTCATAGGGTGACGATTGGGTACAACTATTGGTATTCGAAGGTAATTGGATAGCCAATAAAGGATTCACCACTCCTAATAGAAGGAGATGATACCTACGGCCTCTTGTCAGGGTCATTACTCAGGAGCCTCTGACCAGAACAGTTATGTTTCATGAAAAGAGTCTTCAATGACACATAAAGTAATGAGATCTCAGGATAAGAACTAACATCACTTGGACTAGATGTGGCGTAATCAGTTTAGTGGGAGTTAACACATAGCCCATATTCAGAACCAAGTGGGGTATAGAATGGTGAAAGGATGAATTGCACGGTAATTGTCTATGGAAAGGTTCATAAGTCGAATAATTAACTATCAAAGAGTTTGTGTGTTAATCCACTTTTATTGCGATAAATTGGTATAATGAAACCCTTCATGGTTTGCTTGAATTAAGATTTAATTCAAGTGCCTAAAATAACCGGGAACCTAAGGGTTACACACACAAAAGATCAGATGAAAAACAAAGCGTGCATGGCTTTCATAGAAGTAGGTCACGATACAGGCCACGATCGTGACCGAAGGCACGACAGATGATGCATAAGTGAATTCTTCACTTATGTAGACATGAACTAACAAGTTAAAAAAAACACTCAAGTGAGAGGATAAGGGGTCCAGAAGTGTTCTGGAGTTAGAGAGAAGTGGTCTTGAGTCTTGTTCATGTAATTGTTGCATGAATCTAATTGCATGCAATATAATCTTGATCTATCTCTCTATTTGAGCATCTGCTTGAACTCATCTAGTTTGATGCTCTAACCACCCTTACACACTACTTTTTTTCATCTTTTACATGTTCTTAAATGATCAAAGAAGGTGTTTGGTGTTTGCTACAACCCAAGCAAGGAGAAGATTAAAGAAAGGAGGATCATTATCAAAGGTACATGTGCTAAAATTTCATGTTCTTATAATCTGTGTATGCATGCATCTAAGATTTTGGATTTTTAAGGATGTCGTGGGGTTGGAATTTAGATTCCAACACTTATGCTACCTTGTTGTGCATATCATGCATGAATCCATAGCTCCCTAAAAATCATGTTATATGAATAATAACATATGAGAAGGGACATGCAATTAGAACAATAGGAATTAAGATGCAAGAAGGATTATTTATCAATATTGTCATGAGTTAGGACATACTAAACATATATGCCAAAAGCTACAAAACAAATCTCAAAATTCTCATTCAACTTACATACCTCGTCCTATTACTATACACATTGCTCATCTGTCAAGAAGATAATTAAATTTTTTCAGAAAAATTTTCCAAATTCACTAAGTACTAAGAAGCATTAAAGAGTTTATCTCACCATATCATTGTTACTCTAACTTAGATAACACACCTATATGTCCTCTTTCCTCTTCCTGTCAATGGATCATTGATTTTGGTTTCTCAAATCATATGGTAAGTGATTCTAGTCTTTTCTCTACTTTTTAGAAACCAAATGATATAATAGGTAATTCTAGTCCTTTCTCTACTTTTTAGAAACCAATTCATATGATAGGTAATTCTACTTTTTTCTCCCAAAAATATTCATCTCCTTCCCATGCTACTTTAGTTGATGGATCTACTTCCTTTATTGTAGGTTATGGTAACATTAATCTCACTCCATTACTTTTTCTATCCTTTGTCTTAAACCTACTAAGCTTTCCTTTAATTTAATATATATGAATAAACTCACTTGTACTTTAAATTGTTGTATCTTTTTCTTCTTAAACGTTATCATTTTAGGATAGTATAACAAAGAAACTTATTGATGTAAGACCTTAATAGAGATGGTTTTACATTCTAGATACTCAAATGCCAAGCCTTGTTGCTTGTTCAAGTGTCTTCAAATCTTTTTGAAGCTTAGATTATGAGTCTTGTCAATTTACTAAGTATCATCATCTATCTTCAATCTCTCGAGTTACTAAACAAGCTAGTTTTCCTTTTAACTTAGTACATTCCGATTGATATTTGGGGTCTAAGTCCTATTATGTCTAAATTTGGATTTTGATATTTGTTACTTTTTATGATTTCCCTCGTGTGACTTTGCTTTATTTAATAAAAAAGTTAAAATTATTTCCCTATTTTACTATCTTTTATACCGAAATATAAACACTTTAATATCTTTATCCATATTATGATAAGTGATAATGCAAAGAATATTTTTTCATCATTCCAAGCCTATATAATTTAGAATGACATTCTTTTTCAATCATCATGTGTTAATACAACATCATAAAATGGTTTAGTTGAAAGGAAAATTTGACATCTCCTTGAATTTTCCAAAGCACTCTTATTTCAAATGCACCTTCTTAAATATGTTTATACCATAATGGTATCTATGACAATGGTATGTTAGAATCACACAAACAAGTAGAAGCCATACCCGAATATCCAGAGAACATTCAAGTACATATCCTATGACAATGGTATGTTAGAGTAAACATAATCTCTTAAATGGCATCATAAAGAATATAGAATACTTAAAACCTTAAAACATCATTTCATTTATTGACAAAAGTTTACATTGTAGTCATTGAAACAAATATTTACATTACCAAACATGAGAAAGTTTACAATCCTTTATAAAAAAGTTCTACATATCAAAGAAACTACAAAATACAATCTATAACTCCTCCAATGTCAACTGACAAACCTTTGAGTCATATCTTAATCTAAAATGTTCCTCTAAAAAATCTTAGGAACTAGGTCTCTTGTCTCGTACCTGAAAAGCCACGCTGTAATTTTTAATAAATTTTGCGAACTCAATGAGTGAACCATTATTGATGATCTCATTCAAGTCAAATACACAAATATCACACAACCAACCATTTTCACAAACATGTTCCATCTCAGTAAGACATAATGAGTGTCACACATTTCACATACATTCTTTCAAAACATGTATAACCCAATCAATCACATTATCATAGCATATCACTTTATCATCACAATTTCAAAAAAGATTTCATAATCATATATTTCATAATCATAGATATACAAATGCAGATGCATATGAGATTCCAGATTTGTTATTATTTATTGTAACCGAGCGTCTTTCAGATACAGATACAGATATTGGCCCTTTGGGCTCAATCAAATATAGAAATCATGGAGCAAAGCTCTATGTGTAGAATTCTGAGCTTAAAGCTCTTTTAAACTGGCTACTCTGATCATAACGTCTTTATCTGAACATGCATTTTATGAAATGCATCAAATAACAGAATATGCCGTGAATAACATTCACTTATGATGCATAAACAGAATCTTATATTCATCAAACCTCAGTCTGGCATTCAACTTTCGTTGAATATTCTAAAATCATTCAGAATTCAGTTGCAACATATATAATTCAAATTTCAGATACAAACAGAACACTTCCAATACATTCCCAAATATCAGACTCCTCAAACCATTAAAGTTCGGAGTTCACTTACAAATCACAAACAATTCAATAATTGGAAGTTAAACAGAATAAATCAATCCTAGGAAGATCATCTAGGTTGACTTATAGTACACTCAAATTTATGCTATTGCTTGGATGGTCTAGCAATGTCTGAATGGTGTCTGAATTGAGCGTCTAAAATCATACAATTCACACATAATTCATATTATAAAGTCGATCAATTAAATACTTATTCATTTGTGCACATATATACGTATGTCATGTTCAATGCATGCATGCCCAATGACTATCCCGAGTATGTTTCCTTAATCATAATTCATAATCATTCATATATTGTCACTTGGATATGTCTTGATTGCATTTAGGTTAATACCTTAAGCAAACTTGATCATGCTCCATTCATTAACCATACATTTAACCAACTTTTCCAACATTAAATTATGTTCTTTTAAAACCTTAATTAAGTCCAAATGCATCATAGTTAAATACCTTAATCCTTAATTGATTCAAGAATCACAAAGAACATTTTCTTTACTTCCATGCAATTTCCACAATCGTATATGGCTTCCCACAATCGTGGGATAGGCTATCCAAAAGTTCCCATCCAATTCCTTCATTAGTTTTCCAGATTTTCTCAGGACAAGTTTCGGGTCAGTTTTGTATGGCCATTATGATATAGAAATTGAGGTTTCTAGATAATATGTTTTTCTAAAAAAATGTTACTCTATGTATTAAGTTTCTAATGAACTAAAATTCATACAATTTGGTTCATTATTCCTAGAGTTATACCCAAAATGCTACAAATTATTCTCAAACAGTGACAGAATCCAAAAACTCAACTTCAAGCCAAATTTAGAAACTCTTAGAGACAGAATTCAAATTTCATTCCCAAGTGAAAAATATATCCATATGTCTCTAGTTTAATATAAAATGAAAATCATCCCATTTGGATGTCTACAGATCAAGATATGGCCAAAAAACAGATGCATATTCAGTGAAAACACTACAGCTAACATATTCCAACAATTCTTCTTTCACTTTTCTAGTTTTTTTACACTTTATACCAAAGTTAAAACATTCTCTTTATAGTTCATCAATGATACCTATATTAGGCCTGAATCATACTCCAATTCCTCATCAATAACCTCTCTTATTCAAGTTCAAAATTATTCAATTAACAACTCACAAATCCTAGTCTTTCATGCATCAAAAATCAAACTAGAAATTTATCCTTCATTATCATATATAGGTCTAATTCTTTCTCAATTCAAAAACACTTTTCTAACAACTTTATTAGGCATAAATCTACCTTCTTTATACATTAAATTCCAATCCAATACACCCACATAATGCCCTATACTCCACGCTTTCCATATATTAAAAACAAAACAGAAAAACTTCCAAGTTCATGCAACATTTTCCATCACATATCTTCACCAATATCACATGGATTTCATTCCAAATCAAGAATCATTCTTATATCATTTGACATGCCATAAAACTCAGATTGTTACTTACCTATTAGGCTTCTAATTTAACACAAAATTCCAGATTAACCAATCCTCCTAAGCAAGCAAAAATCAACATAAACTTATAGTGAAAGCAAGGAGATTTTCGGACAGCAAAAATAAAGATCACATTCAGCTAGTTTTCTTGGCAATTTGGTGAAGGATATTCGTAAGGTTTTGGTGTAGAAACTTAGCTAGGGTTCAAAAAAAATATAGAGAAAAGAAGGAGCTATTTCGGTGAAAGGAACAAAGGAAAGAAGCAGCAAAACTCAGCTGCAGAAACTTGCTACGTCACATTCTAGGTGTCACCTTCTAATGTCAACATTTGTCTTACGGCATGCATTACATTTGTATAATCAAGATATTGCCACTAATCCACATATTTAGTAGCCATTTGTCTCCTACTAATTAGTCCAAGATTGGTCCACTTGTCACATACTAATTGATCCAATTGTCATTTAATTACTAGTCTATTTGTCACCAATTTAACTATGTCAAATGTCACTCAATTTTAGGCTTAATCATTCTAATTTCCATATATCAATTTTTCTTACCACTTGGCATTTTTTTTCTTCTAGACCAAATGTACATTTAATTCATTAATCTCACAATCAATAGCATTTAATCTCAATTTACTAATTGAATTCCAAACATACCAAAATTCAAGACATACCAAATCATAATTCACATCATGTTCACTTAACTTTTTTCATACCCTGGAACATGTCAATTGAGTGCATATGCTAACTTGTAATGTGTACAAATATCAATTTGTGTATGAATGCTAATGTTATGCATGCATATGTAATACTTAATCTAGGGTTAAACCCTAATCATATACCGGAAAATAGGATATCACATTTTGGTATCACTAAAGCTCATTCTTTCATTCTTTGGTTAGCAACTATTCAAAAGTCGAGTATCAAAGATAGCTTTAAACTTCAGATCCTGGATAGGAATTGTCCTTTATGTAGCTATGAAGTTGAATCACTTAATCACATATTTTTCAAGTATTGTCATACAAGTCAATTATAGAGAAAATTTCTCAACTTGTTTGACCTGCATGTAAGAAGCCTCAGCTGGTTGGAATGTCTATCTTAGATTATAGGTTTGAAATGGAAAAGTAAGGAAGATTGCAAGGTTTTTAAGGCTAGTTTTGCTATATGGTAGTTTATTATGTTGTTATTTGAGAAATCTCTGAACAATTTAACAAATTCACCTGGGGTTTTTCTTCAAGTTTAGATTGAAGATTGAGACACTCATCTCTACTTGATTCTTAATATCACTTAAAAAATAACAAAGCATTATAGGTGTTATCTTAATATGTAATTTGTTGTTATGATATACTCAACTGTTGGGGACGAATTTCAGTTCTCTTTGTAATTTCCACCTTTTTGAATGAATACATTACTTATTTCCAAAAAACAAAAGTTGGACATGACTAAAGCTTCAAGGGCGGGTTCCATTTTGTATCTTCGACAATAATTCTCAAATTGAAAATCGTTCTTCACCTAAATTGTTGTTAGTGTTTACAGTCTGGTTATCTAAAAAGCATAAAAGTTATATATACACATTGTATTACACTTACAAATGGGATGAGTAATTGTTTTTCTTATTTACGAAAGCTAGAGTTACTCTTGTGAATGAGAGTAAAGGTTAAACAACAAAAGAGGCCTCATGTAGACATTGACTTGAAAAGATCAACCAAAATGAATCAGACAAGCATTTTATGGCTTGGTCTCGTCTGAAACAAAATGAAATATGTAGAAGTATACTGCATCACCCAGCGAATGTCCACAATCTTTCACTTTGAACTATCTGCTAAATGCCACCAACCTTCTAAAAAACTCTGCAAAGTCATATGCCTCTTTTTCTACATTTTCTCTTCATTCTTCCCTTTATACAACTAACCTTACAGTTATATTTCAAGCTCATGCCAGAGGTTGTCTTCATAATCTTTTGTCTGCAAACCTCCATTCTGTTGGAGCAAGTTATGCTTCTCCTTCAGGGTTCAGACAATCGGGAACCATCATGTTACGACCAAAAAAATTCCTGCATCCTTGCCTTACTTTGAGCTGCCAGAAGCCAAGTAGCTAATATGGGCATAGATCCTGTTGAGAAGAAATCATCTGCAAACACACTGCCATCTCCTCCGCATCGACCGCACTTCCTCACAAACTAATATCAAAGCTACTGATCCAAACCTGGCAACTTTACCACCCAGATGTTGCTTCTTTGGATCCTAAAGGTCAGATCTTTATAGATATTCACCAGGCTTCCGCCACATTTTCTTCATCCAGTTGCCAAAGCAAACTATGAATTGTCATTTCATACAAGAGCATATTGCCTTCGACATTACAACGAAGGCACCAGCTTCCCAGATGTTGAACAACCAGGTGGTGGGAAACAGATCAGTGTTGATGAAACAACCTTATGCACATAGCCTAGATGCCACCATCAAATAAATATAATTGGCTCTTCGGAGAAATAGAGTATTAGCATTGCTAGCTCGATATGCTATCGAAATAAGAAGTGCTTGACTAGGAGGAAATGGAAGACATAAGCATACAAATTTCATGCAATTTCCCATTTTTCTGTACAGACCAAACTTCGCTTTTCATATAATTGAATAAACACAATGAAAAAAAAATCATTTACAGCTCATTAGCACAGAGTTTGTAACATGTATAAGGGTGCGTAACTTGAAGGCCTGTGCAGAAGTTATATTAGGGAGACTCTTTTGATGGTTAAGTATCTGATAGACCTGATCAAAGATAAGCCTCACATGCGCTGCAATTGTTGGATCTGTAGGAATTATGGCAACAGCCACCTCTGTCATCCACTCCACTTTTCTGGAAGTTCCGTTACTAAAGTCGCAAGCTAACTGTTGTAGAAGAGCCAGTAGAACCCCTTGGCTTAATGGTAGTGGTACCATGGATAAAAGTCCATGCAGATCAACCTGGTGATTTAAGAGCAAACAAAAATTGAAAAGCTCGTCAACTTTCCATAAGTGAGAGAAATTTCTAGGGAGCAAGAAGCTTAATGATTCCAATGACTTAATTCGGCTTGCCACTCAACAAACAAACAATTGAAGTCAAAAGGATAATTTCCACCCTTTTTCTTTTCAAGAAGAGTTAATACAATCTGGTCAATCTTAAGAAAAACATTCAATCAGGATAAAGATGGTACCCAAAAAGTCAAAAAAGTGATCATGGCTAGAAACTGTCGATGCAAAATCTAAAGATGTTGATCATGCGTACTCTGTGCTCTTAGACATTACTTATTTTAATGCATTAAGCATGGTTGCAATAAGTAGCAAAGTGAAGTTTTGGTGATACAAAAAATGCAAGGCAATGACTGAAAATGCAGACGGCCACATCTAAAAGAGAATGAGAAGTCCATTCAACACCTTACTAGCATCTATATTAGTTCAAGTATGTTTTCCCATCCATAGATTTCACATGTAGCTAATAGTTCAAAGAAAATTTTACCCAGCACAATTGTAAGCATTTCCATAAACTGCCAAAGAAACTTCTGATGTTCCATAGAGCTACGCATGAGCACATTGACACATTTGGCTAATCTTAAGTGATTCAGTTCATGCAATGAAGAATGCAGAAGAATGTAACAAAAATATGCAGTAAATAGGCACATCAGAAAGAAAAACCACTAGTTCATACTACCACCAATTAAATAAAATATACTGTATTTGAAGTTATATTTTTATGTCTGCATCTCACACCTAATGTGTAACTCGCAATGTCTTTGAAACTATTTATCAGCCCCTAAGAACATAAATATGTTCCTCATAAGGTTCCCACTAACACATAATTGCAAGAGGCAAACCTTACCTGAGAACATAACCAGGAAACAATAGACAAATCACTTCTATGCAAAGCTATAGTGAATGCTTCCTCGTACTTATGCTCACCAACCAATCTGGATAATTCTTCCATAGGATTGAAAGGTCCTTCAGCCTGTTAATGTAAGCACTCACATTAGTTACAAGTCCGGTTGATTGATCAATGGAGAATGATAAGCCTTGCTCCCCTTGCAATTAAGCTTCTCAACACATTGCAGAAAAGAGAACCAGTACCGTCTCATGTAAACCAGCAACTGGACCGTTGATTCCAGCTACTGATGGATTGCTAACTGTTGGGTTTGCATTTGCAGCTGCAAAAGCTATTAGCTTGCGTTGGCCATCAGTCAATTCTCCACTTAAGGTTTGTGTAATTGATGATGCTGACTTGATTGCATCCTGTTATAGTCAAAGGTTTTCAAGTTACACTATTATAATTACCCAAAAGCAGTATATCATAATCTAAAAAATGTAATGCTAAGAGAGACCACTGTATAGCCTTTATATGAAATGTTCTAGTCTTTACATTTATTTTCTTTTCTTTTTCTACAAAAACGAAGAATTCCATCTGATTGCTTTATCCAAATATAAAATATATGGAGCATAGAGTTACTGATGTCATGTCAAAGTGTCAATACAGTTGGCCATCTTAAATATAAAGCATCGTTAAATGATACGGAACAAACAATACACGCAAGAAAAGGAAACAAGTGGGATGAACAAAATGAAGCACATAGTAGCTAGATTTAAGAGCTCAATGAAGCAATAAGATTTAAATCACATCTTGGAGACATTTATGAGATATTTCCTTGTCTTTGTTGTCCTCTTATAAACCATACATCTAGCTTTCATCATCTGACTCAGAGCATGCTATAGAATATGATCACATGTTCAAAAATAAATGAAAGAGCTCTACACGGCCAAGTTAGTGAAACAAAAGTAACCAAGTGAGCAGACATTCGATGCCCATATCAATTAGCGTCACTTCTATCAAACTAAAATGGGGTATTTCTTATAAAATCAACCAGTTAACCAACTAAACAACCAAGGATAAGCAGAAAAGATAGAATGAAAAGGAACCTTTTCCATGAATTTGATTTAATAACTTGAGCCAAAATCACACAAGAAAAAATAGGAAATGCATAAATTTCCAAATTTATGTGGACTTATTAATAAAATTCATGGTGAAAAAAAAAGCAATGGCCAAGATATATTATAAAAAGCCACACACCCTTAGAGCCGTGGTTAAGGGAGCGTATGAAGAATCAAACTGTTGTTGAGAAGCATTTATAATTTGGATAAGCCCTTTCTGAAATGCAGCGTCAACTTGATCAAACACAGCTTTGCATGATATCTCAAAAGCAGGAATAATTGAGGCTTCCATGATAGACTTTGATGCATCCTGCAAGAACAGATTACATGATTTTCTAATTGGCATCGAACAAATTTTGTTCTTGAACAGCAAGAAAAATAAACAGAAACAAACAATTTACAAGGTGTGTATCAAGATGGATGTCCCCATTCTTTTTACTAAAGAGAAAACTAATAGGCCAATTTTCTTTAAAATCTCAAACATAAAAATGGACACTTTAGTTACTTTTTTTTATTTTAACATAATAATTACATCTTTTGGATTTTGACAATTGAGATTTAAACTTAACTTAAAGGCAACACACGAGCAACAGTAAGGGGTTCCTTGGTCATTATCAAAATGACAAAGGACTCTTTTAAAAAGAGACTGAACATACCAAGATATGCACTTCAGACTGATTTATTATGCCATTTTAACCTTGAACATGATAAATAGGTAGTATCTACTATTTCCTTTTTTAAGGTTCAAATAGGATGACCAGTGAATCCTAAATATCACATTTGATCTACCGAGGTCATTTTTTACGGACACATCAACCAATTCACAAATGAATCACTGACATTTTAGCTTTTTCTTCATAATCAGTTCTAGGACTTAAAGCAATAACAGAACATAAAATATCATGCTGGTAAAAGACACTGTTTAAAAGATATTGCTCCTTTTTATTGCTTTCTATGGTACCTCGGCATGCATAAGAGATATTGTATTAATTTGTATTAAATTTACCTGAAGTGCTTGTTTGCCCGAGGTCTGAAATTGTAACTGTATCTGTCTAGCAATTGTACCTTCAAGCTTTGAACTAACAGATTTTTCTAATTGATTCAATGCCTTCTCTCCTACACCCTTCTGGAAAAAAACACAGCAATGCACCTAAATAAAATCAGTTTTGGGTTCAAGAAAAGGGAAACAATCTCTGAACTAAACTATGACCCAATGGCCCATGGTAACATATTGATTACGGGAAATCATATAGCCATCTGATGAAAAGAAGCCATCAAATAACAATAAATTGTCCAGTGCAAACTGTTATTGAGGTTCCAAGATGGGATTGCCAAATGGCTGTCAAGAAATCATTAAGGAACATTAATAGGCTAATTAAAACCAGAAAAATAGTCTATGACAAGCTTTAGCATTTAACCTGGAATGACTCTGTGATAGCTAAAGATATGCTTTTCTCCAGAGTGGGAACAATTCCACGAGCTACAGCAGGTCCAACCGAAGCCATCTCCTTCTTCAGATTCTTTTCAGCAGCATTGGCCAAATCCTTATTTGTAAAGTTTGTGACTAAATTGGTCAACTGTTGGGTACGCTCTAGCTCCAACTTCTGATGTTTCACATTTTCTTCTTGGAAACGAGCCCATAAAGCATCAGTGTTATCCTTAACAGCTTTCTCAATATTTCGGCCCAAGGAGGCCTCCAATCTTTTGCTTTCTTTGGAAACTGGGGCTGATGTCATACTATGCATCTGCTTTAGCATTTCTTTCTGTATAGACATTAACTATCAAGAAAAAGAAAACATCATTGGGAAGCCTCCAGGTTAAGAAATGAATGTAGAAATAATAAAGGTGAGTCCATTGTATCAAATCAAAAACTTTAAAGTCTTGGTATTAGAAAAGGTGGGCATTGTGGTAGTTACTGGCCAGCTGGGTCCATGTAAATAAAACAATAAGTATCTATATATACCAGATTACACATAATGATCATCTATATGCATGCATGCATGCAGGGGCGGATCTAGAAATTTTTTTAAGTGGGGGCAAAATTTTAATAGGGTAAAATTTTATTTTTAATGGGGACAAAATTTTAGTTAGGATAAAATTTTATTTTTTTTATACCATAAAAATTTAAAATAAAAAATTTTTCAAGTAAAATGTTTTGGAGGCAGTGGGGGCAAGTGCCCCCATTTGCCCCCACTGTGGCTCCGCCACTGCATGCATGTACCTATGTGTGTATGTATGCATGTAAATAAAACAATAAGTATCTATATATACCAGATTACACATAATGATCATCTACATGCATGCATGCATGTACCTATGTATGTATGTATGTATGTATGTAAACTGTATCCATGCATGTTTAGAGTACTTCCAACTGATCAGTTACCTGATCAAGTGTATCTTGCATGGCTGACAACTGAGGTAAAGCAGCATCAATAGACAAGGCACCTGAACAGCAACCTGGTTCATTGGAAGAATCTGTGGAATTGAAAGGACTTGTAGAAGGAGAAGATGGACCAGATAATTGGGAATTTTTTCCCTTTTGTTTTCTTCCCTTCATAGTTGGGGCTGGGGATGTTTGCTCCACCATCACAGTTTCTAAATCACCAAGCTTGCCAGTCACATCTTTTGAGATATACTGAACTTCGCCATTGTTAGCTCTATCTCGGACCTCATTAACGCTATATTCCTTAGTCTGCTGAATTCCCCCAACAGCATAAACTTCCACACTGTATTCTCTGGCCATCTCAGTGCTAAGATTTGAGGCCTGAGAATAGAAAGACTTCTCCTTTTTCTCTGCAACAGAGATTTCAATTTCTCTAGGCAAGTCAACGTCATTGTATTTGTTTTTTCCAGTCTCTCCAACAACTTTACCCTCTACCGCAACACTTTCATAGTCATTGTTGATAACCGCATCCAGCGAGTTCACCTCTCCAACATTTATCCCTTGAGAAATTCGAGAACTATCAGATGTAGATTGAGGGAGAAACTCAGAAGGTGTTACAAGATGGGTTGGATGTTTAAATATTGAAGGAGATTCAGGAACTTTTGTGATGTCTTCCCTCACAATATCTTGCGTGTCATTCCTCAAATTGTCAGCTGAGGATGAGGTAGCAGTTAAATTCGCCCTGACAGCATCCATTCCATGGTCAACCAAATAATCAAACACAAGCTGATCACCACTGGGGTCACTTAATTGTGCAGTGAGGTCAGTTCTCTTTGGACTTGGGAGACCTGACAGTTTCCTGGATAACCTTGGACTTAAAGGAAGTGGTGGTGGCACATCGTTGATAGAATCAACAAAGGTATGCGAGGTTGTAGCACTGGATTTCATGTCTGCAGCAGATTTAACAGAATATGTAAGCCATTAATATCAGAAGAAGCTAGCTCACTAGTGCAGCACTTCAAAAGCTGCCTCAAATTACCAGTAGCACTGGAATCACATTACCTATGGGCATTTGAGATGAATTACTTCTGTGAGAAGATTCTCTTAAGGCAGAACTTTCAGAAGCATCACAACTACAAGGATCATTGGATTCTGTTTTCTTCAATTCAACAGCCTCTGCTGATGTTGGAAGGCACTGTGACAATTCCAATGCATATTGCTGAATGGCCTGTGTTTGAACACAGTATACCTGAACAATATGTTCATTTGGTAAAGTATCGCTAGTTCCTGTAAGACTCAAAATGCACATTTTTACTGTAAACTCAGCTATGTAATCCATACGAGTTGCAGCTGGGTAAGGACCATATTCTATGTGCACAGCATATATGGCATTCTTCTTGGCATTTGCCAGTAAAAGTAAGCCTGATCGGGGAAGTGCTACAACTTGATTAAAGAATGCATCCTGAACTCTAGATTCAGCAGAACTCTTCAAGGTCAATGTCTGAGTGTTCTGCCAAGATTCAGAATCACTGGGCAACAACCACCCCTCCTCACTTGTAGAAGCCCATATCTTCACTTCCCGATTTAATGGACCCTATCAAGAAGCCCAAATTAACAATAATTTAGTCAGAGTGCCACCTAAAGCTAATTTGACTGTTGACTAATCGACATGTTTTCCCATCATATGACCATATTGTCAGAAGAAAAAGAAGACAATTTGCATAGTTGACTATTCTACAGCAAACTATGTTATTTAGCATGATGCTGGCTCAGGTCTAAGGAAAACAAAACAGCTTACCCCAGTTACAAGAATGATATGATCAGGCCGATCAGGGGCAGTGAAGAATGCTACAGAGTTCACAGGATGACCATCATATGGTCTCAATATTGAGAGTGGAACAGCCTTACGGTCTTCCCAAATTTTGACCTGCAGAAAAAGAGTTGTTGATTAGTAACAGCATAAAATCAGTGGAAAATAATATACTTATTTTCCAATTACAATCAATAGCCATGAAAGACTATCAAAATTTTGACCTGTTATAAGTGGTAATGTTTACTGTTGAAAAGTGTTTTTATGCACATTGTATGACATATATAACTGATGCCAAAAAATCTGCAACGTAATTGGTAGTTGATACCCCATTTAATATTATTAAAAGAGCAAAACGGTGAGCAAAAGGGCAAGAAAACAAACTGTGCCATCTGCTGAAGCTGAAGCTAGTCGCGTGGTCATCCATTGACACATTGATAATTCAGTAACTTGGCCATCATGTTTGCCAACAAGCTGAACCCCATTTATCAACTTATTTATTGTGCAATTAAGAGGCTCTTCCACTGAAAATACTACGCCTTTTCCAACCTTAGTGATGTCAATTCTTAGTATATGGTATCCAATGGCAATCATCAAAATTTCCTGAAAAGGATTAGTTTGTTGCAAATATTCCATACAATTAAAAACCACGACGTAGAAAAACAGAGTGACTTAAAGAAAGTGCTAGATGGCATGAATGTCAAAATCCAGGATTACTTGTTTGTGAGGATGCCAACATAATCTAGGATGGACTGGTTCTTCCTCTGCCTTTATATGAAGGGCAAAAACAATCTTATCAAAAATTTGGGGCTTTTCTTCCTCATCTTCGCCTTCATCGATTTTTCGAACAAAAATCCGTCCATTAACACATATGCTGCCCAAATAGAAGCATATTTCAGTTATGGAAACATAAACAAACAAAATCACGATGTCAAAAGTTACCTTGCCAGAAGATCAACATCCTCAGCGAAAAAAGCCATATCAGTTACTTTCTACAAAAGAAAAAAAGTGCATGTAAATTTTCAGTTTATAGGCATCTGAGAATATTAAAGGAGACAGGAACACAAACTTGACCCAGTTATTGAAAGGAAATTGTCAGTCAATTACAGGTATTAAACAAAAGAACAAAAGAGGTAACAAGTAAATTAAAGGATGAAAGATTAAAACTTTTGGCCAGTTCATCACTTAAGGAAAAAATAAAGACAATTAAAAGGTCAAGGCGTCAGTTATAACATCTAAACCAATATGTTTATTGGCAATTCATAATAGGAAGTCTAAGTTAGTCTCTAATCTACGAGGCATTAATTTTCCTACATCTGAAACTCTGATTAATCATCTTACATATTTGCTGATCAATAGGTTAAAGTACAAGAAGGTGAGGGCAAAACTTGTTTGAAGTCTATATTGTGTACTAAATCATTAGAAAGCTTCAAAAATTGTACACGCTAATCCAATCAATAATGAGCTATATCTTAGTAATGTTGAACATACGGCTAAATGGATTGGTGTTTTTATGTTAAATACATAAATCCACAGCAATTACATGACGGTAATGGCCCTGTCTGAGTAAGGACCAACCTGGTTGTGGCCGCGAAGCAAAGATCTCAAAGCTGTATTGACATTGAGGATACGAATAGAACCAGGTTTCAGCCCGTAACAGATGTAATTCCTATTAACAGCAATTTGGCGACCAAGTAGAAGTCCAGGATCAGACACATACTTAGTAATAGGAGTGACTTCGAGTTGAGGTTGAAACTCTCCTCGCAACCTCACATCAATATCATACACTACGCTGTCCCCAGTCAAATGACGCCCTCTAGGAAGCTTACTGCTGAGCATTCTAATGGAGGCAGGACTGGAAGGCTGCTGCTGACTAGGAGGTCCCAAACTGACAGGTGGAGCAGAAGGAACATGGAAGTTGGTGGTGGAAGCAACCGGAGTGATGGTGTCAACAGAGGAAGGAGGTGGCTTTTGCTGGTTTTGATTGTTCAACATGTCCATCAAAACAGAACCACCGCTAGAATTTGGAAGAGGAGGAGCAACAGAGGATGGGGGAGGTGGAGGAGGATAGGAAGAGATGGGTTGTGGTCTACTGAGCTGCTGCTGTTGGTGTGGAGGGTAAATGTTATTGAGGTAGTGATGGTGATTGTGATGGAGTTGAGTAGGTGGAGGTGGAGGTGCGTAAGGTGAGATGTAGTTTGAGTGATAAGGGTTGTGGTACAGGCCAGAGGGAGGAGGGTATGAGGAAGATGGAGTGAGATAAGGAGGAGGAGGAGGAGATGAGGAAGGAAGAGGGAAAGATGGAGAGGTTGTGAGATTGCCACCTGAGTGATTGCTGTTATTGCTATTGGGAGAAGAAAGATTTGGGCTTTGAAATTGCTGTTGTTGCATCATCATCATGTTCATAGGCCCTGAAGACGGCTTGAACAGCTTATTCACATCAAGACCACCACCACCTGGTTGATTCTGATTTGGATTACCAGGTGTAGCCATTGATATAATACTAACAACAACAATAACAACTGATCTTATGATAACAATCTAATCTATATATCTATATAGAGAAAGAGCAACGAAATCAAAGAAGGGATTTATTGGGGTTGGATAAAGATTGCATCTTTCAGGTTCAGATCAGTAAAGAACAAGGAATTCAAGAAAAGATGAGATTTTTGAGGGATCCCTGTTATATCTGTCTTGGAATCCAATCCAACCTTAAGACTCCGCTCCTGCTTCTCTTCTTCTGTCTTGTTGTCGTCTCGGCTCTTTTCAGATCACCCAAAGTGGAAGACCAGTAGGAAAGATTATGTTATTTAATCACAATTAACTGTACACAAAATGGGTAATTACTTTCTTTCTTTCACTTTTTACGAGTGCACATTTTCATGGAATATGGCCTATCTTCACTACATGCAGATTTTAGGAGCAACAATCAATAGTATTAACACCGTGATGATCCTGGGATCAGATTTTCGTTCTAGTACAATAGGGTATTGTCACTATCATTCATCAATATTAAGCATTATTTTGGATTATTACAAAAAATTTTAAAATCGTAAAATAGTATGTAAATATTTTTAATTACAAAAAAAAAATCAATATATTTTGCTATGTAATTTTTAATTTATATCAATTATTATAATAATATAAATTTGAAATATCAACTATCTCTTTTTTTTATTAATATTACTTTAAACATATTTCGTATATAAACAGTAACTATAATTAATATAAAAATTATCGTTCAATCATATATATATATATATATATATGACTAAGGGTAATGCAAAATAATTAAAGGTCTTGTTTGGTAATAAATAATAAAGAGTTGAGAATTTTCTCAAGGGGTGTGACTCAATGGTTGAGAGCGAAGCTTGATTTCGGTTAGGTCTCAGGTTCAATTCCCTGCTAGCCTCTCTTGTAAGTAGGGTATTCAAAAAAAAAATAAAGAGTTGAGAATAAGAATGACAAAATTGGACCTAATTCTAAAACAATCCTTGACTTTTATTATGTGTAGATATAAGTTGGACTCATATGAAAAATAAGATAAAAGAGATATTCTTTGATGAATTGCAATGGCCATCCCAAAATCTCCAAAAGCATTCTTGTAAATTTCGATTTGTGAGCTTAGAAAATCTTACGTCATCTCATTGACAATAATTGTTATATTATTTAATAACGTTTCCTTATTAACTTTAGCTTTTTTTGTAAAACTTTGTCTAAAATAGACACTAGAATTCAAAAATGTCCTACCTGCAAATAATTAACAGTAAAGTTTTCTTTCTTATCTTTCATTAATGACTACAAGATAAGGTATATACAAAGAAGACCTATTTTTATTTTAGCCTTGATTGTTTTTTTTTGGGTAAATTTTGCCTTGATTGTTTCCTTTATCCTTTTTATGGTATCATAAAAATAATTCATTTTTGCCTTCTTATCATTATTAGTCAGACAGATTATTTTTACCAAAGGCTCACAAACTTGGATGATAAATTGAAATTGAATCCAAAATTTATAATCTTCAAGTAAAATTGTAAAAACTTGCACTCTAGCGTTATAAAAAGGGTAATCATCAGGAGTCTCCTTAAAAAATGAGAGTGAAATGTTTAAGAATCCCCCCCTTTTCTCTATTTCTCCTTCTTCGTTAAAGGAATGTAAAATATACTTACATTTCTATAATTAAATAGTTGCATTAATATAATTGAGTTGTACTATTGAAAAGTTGCATTAATTTGAATGCTTGTATCATAATGTTGAATAATTACATCATTAATACTAAGCAATATTTTGAATTAATTAAAGATTTTTGTTAAATATTTTTTAGTAGAGAAATTAGTGGCACACCTAAGAAAAAATTGTGCATAGACGTGTTGATTTTTATTTAGACCTTTTTTTGCAATTAAAAAATAAAAATTTACATTAGGAAAGAAAACTAAAAAGATAATTCTTTAAATTCCTCTTTTTTCTATTACCCATGTAAAAAACTATTATAACCTTAAACAATAAAACTTATTTATGAAATGATTTAATTATAACCCATTATCTGTAAACTAAATAAAATTTGTGTATGGAATTTAAATGAAGTGAACAAGAAGTTATGTTGAAATGGAGAGGAATTTTTTAATTAAATAAATTGTATTAAAGAGAACACCTTAAAAGGTGAATACAAAGTTTTAAATCAAAGACAAGGAAAACAAGGAGATAGAGTCTCCAAACAACAACCTAGACAAAACAAGGTTATATTTAGGATTATGAAAATCTACTCTAGTTGTTACATAAGATTCTAATTAATAGGTAAATTTGTGCTTATATAGGCATTAGTCTCTTTAGACACACATATTTTCTTGATCCAATTAAAAACTTTATAAGTTAATGCTTCTATGTTCTTCTGGTCATTTTTTTAAAAATTATATAATTTGTTTCTCTTTAAATGACATAGATTATTCAGGTGAATGTTAACTTAAAAAGCATATAGTCTCCCTTATTGTAGAAATGAACCTTTCTAGTCCAATCAATAATGTCCTTCCATTTAATTGCATCATAGGTCAAATTGCAAAGAATTTGAAATTTGTTTTAAATATATATATGAGGATTAGTGGCATTTGAAGATCATGTAAGTATATGATTCATTTTCTTAGTTGTAGAGGATATAAGATGGACAAAAAGGTGGAACCAAAGTTGAAAGTTTCTTTGCTCTTAAACCTTTTGTTTGATTTCCAATCCAATATGAAAGAAAACATAATAAAGTTTTTTAAAGATCAATTTAAAGATTGACAGTGAAAAGATTTGCACATGATTTATTTATGAAAGTCTAGAATTGTATGTTAAGTTTTAACCAGATAACTACATCCTCTTCGTCTGGATTGGTGTCATATCTTGGGAGTTTATCCTTGATAGCATATAAACCACCTTTTGGAGTTATCAGTGGGTTAGTTCTAGGTATTATTATGAGTTATAACAATTGTTTTATTAAATTAAGGCAGATTAGACATCAATGCTTCAAAACTTGGAATTTTATAGAGAGGGTTTTGTGGATGCCAAGTATCAAAACAAATCACATGCTCTTACCATTCCTTACGAGGCTTTTAATTTCATTGAATATGTTGTCTCTTAAACTCATAGTATGTTTAAAAGTTCAAGAATGCTCTTCATTTCATTATTAACCTAACAAGAACATCATTAGACTAAAGCTCCCCTTAATTTCATCTTGAGCCCCCAATTTAATAATAAGAGTTCTATCTTTTAGATTGGAAAGGTTTCCTAGTGTATAATCTATCATCCATTGATTTGCAATCACATATCCGTAAATTAATTAACTGGTATATCTATTTGATTAATGACCGCGCCAACGCCACTCATGCAAATGATGTGACTATTTTAACCAACATTCAAAACCTGGTCTCTTTGATTTATCCACTGTAGCGTTAAAATTCCACTCTCTTATGCGTTTGAGTTTTTGTAGAATGCCACCACTAAAATTGACGCCACGTTAAGCTGCTTTCTGCTTTTTAATTTTCTTCTTCTTCAACAAAGACAAGTAAAATAAATATTCAGAAAATGACCCATATATAATGTTTTTAACTCACTTTATTTCCTTTGCTCTCAAATTATACATAAAATTAAATATGAATTAAAGTGAATATTTTAAGCATTTTTGTATCAATAATTGCTAAGTGTAAAGAATTAAAAATATCAACAATTAAGCACATATCAATTAACTACTCTTAAAATGTAATAAGTTAATTGAAACCTCACAAACAGTTATTCTAATTCCAAAAAGGTCAAGTAGGTCTATATCTTGGTCCCTATTTAATCCTTAATGTATGTTGCATAAGTCAATCTACACATATGTTCTTTTGAATAAATCTGTATGCTGACATAATTAAGATCTAAGTTATCATTTGTATATGATCAGTATGAAGACCAATACATATAAATCTAAAAAATAGAAACTTTTATTAGAAAATTTGAATCAAAGTATCTCGATTTCATGATAAAAATTTCTTCGAAGTGACTTTTTTAATCTCTTTCTATTAAAAAACAGCTCTTAGTTGTATCTTTATGGTCTCTTTCAATAGGCAACTCCTAACCTTAATGGAAACTAGAGAATATAATATACGAAAGTGAAAGACCCATTTTTATATGGGATATAGGACACAATCGTATATCTTTTTGCTTCTTTTCTAGAGAGGAATATAAACTCTAATGCGTCCATCTCCTCAGTTGTGTATCTTATTGTAACTTTTTATGGACATAGACATGATGTCTAGCATGCTTATAACTTAAGTTGTATATCTCTTCAAAAACTTTTCTTCTACTACACAACCTCCTTTTAATCTATGTATCAAACCTTGTCTTCATCTCCTAATTTTCAAAGCGGAAAATAGGTTGGCACATGGCTGTGTTTCAGGCCATTTTTAGTTAAAATTGTTTTTTTCATGTTTTAACTTGTAAAATTCTCTATTTATTAGCTACATCATTCTTTAAGCAACTATACTAAAACAAGACATAAAAACAAGTCAAGGTAATTTATATAGAAAACAAAACAAAAGTACTAAGGAAAATACATGCATATTTTGTGGACTTCAATTATTACAAATAAAATTAAAATTAATGGTGTCATTTGCTCAATTTACTTCATTTCAAATTGTCTTAAGGCTTGATTCACTATGTGGAAAACTTACTCTAACAAAGGTAGATACCATCACAGAAGTGAGGTGATGAAACAAAGGAGAGAAAATAAAAAGTTGACATGTAATGACAAAAGAAAAAGTAACTAGATTGTGAAAGTAGGCAGGAAACATTCACAAAAAGGCTAGAGAAGAGGCTTCAATTACAAGAAAAGGTGAGAGACTTACGGAAAGGATGAAGTGAAGGTGGTTGATAATGGGTGCAACACAGAGGTGGTGGATTTTTACATATCAACTTCACCAACATTTCTTAAGAGAAGACAAAGAAGAAAAGAGGATGATTTATATGGGACAAAATAATGTTAGGTTTAGGTGTTTTCAGATGCCCCTTGCTAACAACAAAATGGTGAGTTCAAGAAAAATAGAGTAGAAATTAGTATACTCAACATTTGATTTAAAGAAGAATGCTAGAATTCTCTTTTCCCAAAAAAAAAAAGAATGTTAGATTTCTATCTGGGTTATATGATATTAACATATTGAGCTGTCTTATTTTATTTGATTACTTATGATGAAGAAGGAAGAAGCCCAATGGTGAGAAGATAAGAGGAAGTAGAAGGTTGAGAAAGAGGGAGAGTGTGACTTCCAAAAATGAAGAGAGAACCACTTGTTTTCCCTTGATCTAATAGTTGACATTTTTTAGCTTTTATTCATTTTAAAATTAAACCCTAAAATTTCTTATTTCTTCCCTTCCAAGTAAGAGAGTCTTAGAAAATATCTCAAATATTTAAATTGCCTAAATGTACTTGTCATATCTTCTTCCTTTTTTCAAATTTACTCATTTCCCCCTTAAACATTAACTGATCAAAATTATTAAAAAATGTATATATAAAAATTATATTAAAATAAATTAGCCATTATTAGAGATTTATTAGACTCTTTTATGAATAATTATTCATAGTTTAAATTTAATTAAGTCTAGTAAAAAACTAAATGAATAAATTTGAATAAGGTAAAAATAAATTTAAACTTGATATAATGAAATATAACATAAATTAGAGATGATAAAATAAAGTCAGACACAAACTAAAATTAATCAAATGCATTCGAATATGAGTGTATTTAAATTGAACTTGATGGGATGAATGAAATTGCATGGAAATATAAAAATAAAATAAAAATATATAAAAAAGTTTAATTTTAATTAAATATTGATGGCACCAAATAAAATTAATTGATGTTGATTAGGTATGTGGGTAGTCTCAATTTTGAAAATTCACCACTTTTTTAGACATGCATGTTCGTTTTCTTAAAGACTGGTTATTTTGATGTTTACTTTACCTAAGTAATAGTAGTTTTCTTAGGCATGAACTATCATATTTCATATACTTATAATTAAATGCGATTTTAATTTTTATATTGTCATGTTTGAGAATGCTATGCTGGTTTGTTGAGAGTGTATAAAGTAATTACCTTTTCAAATCCTTTTTTATAATAGATTCATGTTGTCTTTGTTTCATATATGGTTTCCTGACAAGCATATCAAAAATTTATGTCTTCTTATGAAAATTTCATAATGGATTGGGATAAGGTACTGAATACACACCATGATGGTTCATTCAAAGAATTCATAGGTTGAATATGTTATTGGCATATTAGATCAACTTGGAATTAAAGATGCAAATATTTTTTTTATTGTTGTGAGAAACAATATAAATGACATAAAAAATGTGTGTCATAAAGTATATACCTTTTAAAATACCCGAAATAGACTTTAAGTATATTCCAAAGGTTTCGGAAAATAATAAAATTGCCCTAAAAATATTAAGTTAATTAGATAGTTTGCAAGGCTAGAATGAAAGGTCTTAAAGAAATGAAGGTTTACATTTCTCATTTACGTAAGGTAAAGGTGTCTTTTTTGAAGAAGTTGAAGATGATGAGGACACTGTGTTATTTTTAACTGTAGTACGTGTTGCCATGAATGAGAAACAACTAGCTTATAATGTTGACTAGTTAAATCTTTGAGGGTGAAAATTCTCAAAAAAATAAACAATAGATGTGGTGGGTGCATTTTTTTCAGATAAAGGTGATGATGAAAGTGATGCTTATGATCAATCTAAGGAGTTAGAAGTAAGAGGTGAAGGTTATAAGGATGAAGTTAGTAAGGAGTGGAGTATTTGTGAGGATGAGGAGTTGAAAGACTCATAATCATAAATTTATGAATCCAAATTGGATTTGAGGCATCAAAAGCAATAATTGAAGAACTAAATTTCAAGAACAAGACAATAAACCCCAAAGGCCTTCAATTCCTAAGATTAAGGAAGGAGCTTGATTTGTTCAATTCAAATAAGGAAGCAAGTCATCTATTTAGATATGACTGAATTTAGTGATGGGTCATATTCAACAAGGTAGAAAAGTAAGAATCATTATTGTGATCTTTGATGCTCATGCCCATAATGTACATTGTAGATAAGATTTGAAAGAGCAAATTCATATGAAGTTTTGAAAAATTACAAAACTATGTTAAGGGAAAAGTCTACTAATCTCACTTTTCTTAAAAGATAACTAGAAATTTGAACAATAATACACATATCTTTCAAGTTTTCCATTACATTTATGGCCATCATTGTTATAAAGTATTTAAGAATATAAGAGTTTCAAATATTTTTCTATCAAATACTTTGTTCAAAGGTTTGAAATAGGTTGCTTCTACCTCATTGGTAGATATATGGATAATAGCTAAAAATTAGTTAATCACTGAAGTTCCATTATCAAACCTCCTTAAAGCCAAAGAAAAGTTGATTGAGAAATGAAAAGGTGACATGAAAGAGGAATATAAATCTTTAAGAAAGTATGAAGAAGAAATAATAACTTCTAATCTTGGAATAATATTTGTAATTTAGTCTGAGTTTCAAGCTTTTAGTTAAGGTCAACCTATGTTTGATAGGCTATACGTTGCATTTGCATGTCATAAGAAAGGGATGCTAAATTGTTTTAGGAAAATGATTAGTTTGGATGGTGCATTCCTTAAAGGTGGAGTTAAAGGTAAATTAGTGATAGTTGTGGGTAGAGATGGAAAGAGTTATATGTTCCCATTTGTATGAGTAATGGTACATACATGAACAACTAAGATATGATCATAGTTCATAAAGCTACTTAAAGTTAATATAGAACTTGAAAAAGGTGAAGACCTAGTGTTAATGATAAATAAACAAGAGGTATGAATAAGAATTTATTTGTCTTATATATATATATATCCTTTTACATATATTTGTTACTAAACAAATTTATAATGTTCGTCATTCATGACATGGTTTAATAAAAGTTATGAGTGATATTCTTCTTAATATAGAATATAGGTACTATGTGAGACATATTTTTTTGCAAAGTTAAGAAGAAATGATACAAATTTGTAGGCTCCTTTAAAAAATTGCAGCTGTAAAAGCTCCTTTAAAAAGTAGTAAAATCCCTTATTGAGCAAATTAAAGTCACTTAGAAAATTTTAATTAAGTCAAAGCCTATTGTATATAAGGAATTTCCCTAAGACCTATTGGAGAAATGGAGTGCGAATTTCATCATAAATATTGAGATAAAATCTTATGTTACTGATAATAATTTGAGTGACATATTTAATAGAAAAATTATACATGCTAAATGTGAATCACATATTTCAATATTAAAAGATATTAGAGTTTATATGTAAATAAGAATTTAAAAGAATACAAATAGTTGTTTGGGATAAAATGTAACATTAGAAAAATTTTGAATGTGAACTAAAAATATAGTTTTTTATTTTATTTTTGTAGTTGCTTGGAATAAAGTAGGTGACTTTGAAATTAACTAAAAGGAAGAGAGTAGTAAGGTACTTTAAAATAACAAAGGCTGCTTATATAAGATTTTGAGATCTATCAGACATTTTATATTGTCATGTCATAATAAATGTATCTTTTTTGGGGGCGTAAATTAGGAGATTACTTAATACATTAGTTGAAACAACTAAAATACTCAATGACTCATAAAATTGATGCAAAGGATACAAGGATGGCGAAACAACACCTTTATCTTGAATAATATCAAGGAAGAGTATGATCATAACGTGCCAATTATGTAAAATACAATGTAACAACATAATTGAATGTTCTTTATAGGAAAGATTCTAAGATTCTACTTTTGGTAAAGCTTTAGAATAAAGAAGGAAATAAAGATTAAGGTACTATTAAAGGCATGAAGCTTATGTTGATGAAGAGATTAGGTTTCCTATCTAGAGTATAAGTCGTCACTATATTACATCACATATAGACATTTTTGGGTTTATTACTAATATATTGCTCCTCCTCCTTAATGTTAATAGAAAGAACCAACTAGAGTTACTAGTGTTGAAGTAAAGAAAGAAATGGCAATGGCTTCTTCAAAAAGTGACAAAAAAGATTATAGAGGTTGTGCCATCTAACCTCATTTTCCTTATAGAGTACCAATAAGAGTTGTATATAGACATCAAGGACATAATATAGAGTCAATTATTGATAGTAAAGTAACTTTAACAAGTAGAAGAAAGATTGCCACCCTTTTATAATTGTAGGAGATGAGAGTTGCTAAAGAAAAACATATGAAGAAGAAAGCAAAATTATAACACCCCACTCCCGCGTGACCCGAACCCGATATCCTTAGTAATATCCGAGTCCGTGCCCCGCGAGGGTGGCGTACTACATCAGTCAGTAAAACTCGGTATACAATTTTTTTTTGAAAATACATTCCACGTTAAAAGGAAGCAGTTTCAGTTCTTACACATTCACGCGGAATAAGCAGTAAACAGTAGTAAATCTTTGCAGTTATAGTTATTACTATCATTTAGCAATAC
>JANZLH020000363.1:2524091-2543544 GCA_026770325.2 Erythroxylum fimbriatum
TCAGATATTTCATTAACTTTCTTAATAAATGTGCATTCCTCTAAAACGACTCTTATTATGAATCGGAGGTAGTATTAGTTTACTTTGTCTTGTAATAATTTCATGAGATATTATGCTCATTTTATTTTAGAAAAATAAGGAGAATGATTTTTTTATTTAGTTAACTTTTAAATTTATAGAATTAGGATTACCGGATGAAACCCGTTAATAATTGATATTAGTTAATTACAATGTTTTAAAAACTGAATTAGAAGTTAAAACTGATAAAGAAAAAAGTTTAAGGCTTAAAATGTTTAGCTGAGACTATATTGTTATAAAATAGGTTAAAGATTGAATAAAATTAAATAATTTAAAATATCATCAAATCAAGATTTAATAAAATAAAAATTTTAAATATGATTAAAAGATATTATATTTATCTATAAAACTTTTTAGTTTAATTGAAAAGGTATTAAATGAAAATTAATTGATTTATTTTGATTTATAAGAACTTATTAATTTACAAAAATTAATTAATTAATTAATTAATTGACAGTTTTTAATAACAAGAATGACGTAAATAGAACTGAAAACTTAAAAATTAAATTAAAAAATTAGACATTTTAAAATTTTTATAGTTGAACTGATCGAATTTTTTAATCATTAGCAGAAGATTAGTTGACCAAGAAAGATTAACATTAAATATTATTAAAATAAAGCTTCTTCATATATCAAAAACAATCTTTTTATTAATTAACAATAAAATTATCGTAATGTTAGACTTTTTAAAATTTTGCCATTTTGCGTTTTAGGACTTTATTGTTGTTGTTGTTAACTAAAATTAGTTAGAATAATAGTCATATAACTAAGTTTGAATTCTAAAAACACTATAAGAAGAATTTAGTTATTTGGTTTAGTATGTCAAACTTGATCTAAAACAAGATAAATTTACCTGATTAAGATGGGTAATTATCGTACTTATTACACGTTTTTGGGACTTGTAGGCGTCAATGTTTGACTTAAACCCAACTAGTTGATGGCCTTATCCTCCCAAATGACACAAATGTTAGGTACCTGTCATTCTAATTGCTTTTATGGTAGTATGGTACAGTAAGACCCCTTTCTACGGGGGTCAACCTTATCTTAATTTTGGAGTAATGATTGTGTGGTCGTTAAAAAGTTAAAAAAAAAAAAAGAAAGAAAAAGAAAGTAGTGTAGTAAGTAAGCAACTACTGCTTCCTTCTATTCAAAATAAATTCAAAATAAATGTCGTTTTAAAGGGATTTTAATTATTTAAAATAAGTGTCGTTTGTGACTTTTTGTACATATTTATAATTTTACTTCCAAAATTATCCTTTAATTTCTCTCACATCTTAATTATACAGATTACATCATTACATAGATTATATTTTCAAGGCACTTTAACATGTATTAATAAGGATATATCAGACATTTTATTAACTTTCTTAATAAACGTGCATTTCTCTAAAATGACATTTATTTTAAATAGGAGGAAGTATTAACTTAAGAAATCATTTGTAATACATTTTGAAATTCTTACTATCTTTCTTATTTTATTATATTTTAACATTTCTTGTTTATCCCGTCGTTTTGTTATTATCTCTTATTAACTAAAAGTTCTTAAGCCTTGTATACTTTATGAAGTTACTTGTTCCGTCCTTTAAAGAACTTATGAAGGAAATAAAGAGACAAAATGGTTTATCATTTTTTAGAGTAAACACATAGGAGAGTGCATGAGAAAGTTCTTTTCATTGACCTTTCTTGCGGCTTTTATATATGTCTACTAAAGGATTTTCAACACCAAAAGAGGAGAAAGACAACTCATATTTTATACAGACCATACAACAATAGTTTGAGAGGATGAATATGATATATGTGAAGATTAAGGATGTGATGGGGAGGAAATAGAATAAACTGTTGAATTACAAGGGATATGACATTGTGAGAACTTTTCCTCTTCTCGTGTCATAAATGGTCCAAACGTTATGTAAGTTAATGGGTATGAATTCTTGGTTTTATGGTAACTGATATTATGTTTGATGGAAGCACATTCGTATAGGTTGTTTTCTTAAATTTTGGGTCCTTAAACTTCTTTTCTCTTCTGAAAGACATACACCATTGTATTGGGGATTTGAGAGTTTAGAAGAATTCCAAAACGCAGCTCTTCAAACACCAACAACAATGATAGGAGATATTTCATTTTTCTTCCGCATTTGTTATTGTAGAATATATGTTAGAATATGCTTATATTCGGTATCAAAGCCTTGTGAACCTCTGCCTTGTTGAAGTTGTTGGAGAATGTCCAAATTCTGGAAAATTTTTAGATTCCATAACTTTCGATTTAGAGTTGTTTTTAGATTTTTTTTCTTTAGATTAAAGGTAGAAATCTTCTATTACGTGTTTTAGAAGTGTTTCTACATTAGAAAAATGCATCATTGTGGTATTTTTTGTATGGTTTTGTGAAGCATCTGATGGGTCGTGACTTGGGTCGGTTTAACCCTGTTGGAGGTTGAAGAAGACCCATACAGATTAAACTACGTCGTTTTGTATGTGTTTTGAAATCAAAATTAGATGATGGATTGCGTCGTTTTATGTGTTGGTGTTGACTTATCTTTTTATATGGTTTTAATTATGCTCCGCGTTTTGTTAACAATTAGATATGTTTTTAGCTATGCTATTGAAAACAAGAGATGTTGTGGCTGGGGCTTGAACTAGCACTGGTGAGCCTCAGCCATCTGAACTGATGGCTTATGTCTATATATATTATACATTGATATTATATTTGAATAACTGTTAATCATGCAATTATATCTATTTTTTGTGCCTTGTTAATAATATCATGGATAACAAGTTTTTAGTGATTAATCATTAGGAATTAGCCACAGCAACCCTAATTATATATCTATGGAATTAATTACATAAAGTTTAGAGACTTTTAATTGTAATTAATTATTTCAGTATAATAAATTTTATCCCATAGGAATTTTTATTATATTTAAATAATTAATTAGGATGAAATATCAAATTATTTTTCTAATTTACCCACAGGTATTAGAAATTGGTATATCATATCATTTGATGGTTTTATTATATAGTTTAACATAAATCCATTTGAATAAAAAATTTAGTTCACAGGTAATTTTTATGTCATTTGATTTATGTCTTTTAAGATATATTTTACTTTGGTAATACACATATATAGTTTGTTAGCCTCAATTTATTAATAAGTAGCATATATGTTTAATTTATCCAGTTATTCAAACTGTTAGTTTCTCTGATACAAGTTGTGAAATTCTCGAACTAAGGAGTGAAAACTATAAAATTTGGAAGGAGAGAATTCTCCTTCATCTGCGGTGGATGGACATTGATTATGCTATCCAGAAGGACGAACCACCTAAGGTAACGGAGGCCAACACGACAGCTAAAATTGCGCTTTATGAACGTTGAGAGCGATCTAATCGCCTAAGCGTGATGTTTATTAAAACAAAAATTTCTGTTGGCATTCGTGGTTCCGTAGAATAACACGACAATGTTCGTGCTTTATTGAACGTTGTTGACGAGCAGTTCGAAACTTCAGACAAAACACTTGCAAGCACCCTAATTATGAAGTTTCATAGATAAGACTCACCGATGTTTGAGGTGTGTGTGAGCATATCATAAAGATGAGGGACATTGGGGATCAGTAAAAGAAACTAGAGGTTGAGATGTCTGATTCTTTCCTCATGCATTATATTTTGAACAACCTTCTACCACCATACGAACCTTTTAAAATCTCTTATAATACATATAAAGATAAGTCGTCAATAAATGAATTAATGACCATATGTGTCCAAAAGGAAGGGAGATTATCGATGGAACAGGGAGAGAGTTCGTAGAGTGCACATATGGTTGTTTAAGGCAAGAAGAAAAATCAAGTTAACTCAAAGGGAAAAGGTCAAATACCTATCCAAGTTGACATTAAAAAGGAACCTAAGTGCTTCTTTTGCAAGAAGAAAGGACACATGAAGAATGATTGTGTCAAACGCAGGGAATGGTTTGAAAAGAAAGGTAATCTAATCTCACTAGTTTGTTTTGAATCTAATATGACTGAAGTTTGTCATGACACATGGTGGATTGATTCTGGTTGTACAATATATATTACAATGTGTTACAGGATTTGCAAAACCCAATGAAGCCAGTGGGAAGTGAGCAGTATATCTTATCCGACACAAGATACATTCACGTGTGGAGGCTGTTGGAGATTGCAATTTAATTTTATGTAATGGTTTTATTTTAAAACTAGAAAAGACATTTTGTATTCCCAATACTGTTTGAATATTCCTTTCATTTTTCAGACAAATCTTTAAAGTTACATTATAAATCAGAATTTGTTGGGAATGATAACATTATTTGATGGCCTTTTCTATTTTAATTTACAAGATAATACCTGTTACAATGCTACATATATTCATGCTGGAACAAAATGTTGTGTCATGAATGAAAATTTCTCTATGTTATGGCATCGAAGATTTGGACATATCTCCAGAGAAAGGATTAAAAGATTGGTGACTAACGGGGTACTTAATACTTTGGATTTTGCTGATTTTGATATTTGTGTGGACTGTATAAAGGGAAAGCAGACTAACAAATCAAAGAAAGGTGCCAAGAGAAGTTTAGATATATTAAAATCATACATACGGATATTTGCTGTCTAGATATGGACTCGTATGGTCAGAAATACTTCATCTCATTTATAGATGATTGTTCACGATATAAGTATCTCTACTTGCTTCATAATAAGAATGAAGCACTAGATGTTTTTAAAATGTTCAAAGTAGAAGTAGATAAACAATGCGGTAAACAAATTAAGATCGTGAGATCTGATAAAGGTAGGGAATATTATGGTAGATATATTGAAGGTGAACAAGTACCTGGTCCATTTGTGAGGTATCTTCAAGAAAATGGGATAGTAGCCCAATACATTATGCCTGGATCTCAAGATCATAATGGTGTGGCAGAAAGAAGAAACAAAACTTTATTGGACATGGTACGAAGCATGTTGAGTAGCTCCAAACTTTCTAGGTCCTTATAGACTAAAGCTCTTAAGATGTCTGTGTATATATTAAATCGCATACCAACTAAGGTTGTTCCAAAGACGCCATTTGAGTTATTTAAGGTTGGAAACTGAGTTTGCAACATATATGCGTTTGGGGATGTCCATCTGAAGTAATAATTTATAATCCATAAGAGAAGAAATTGGACCCAAGGACCATAAGTGGATATTTCATTGGATATACCGACCGGTCTAAGGAATATAGGTTTTATTGTTTATCATATCACACTAGAATTGTGGAATCAAGAAATGCAAAATTTCTTGAGAATGATTTGATTAGTGGGAGGGATCAATTTCAAGATAAAGTCTCTAATAATGATCATATGGATACTCAACCTTACACCTCAAGCAGTAAGGTGATTGTCATTCACAACGATCCTCAAGTTCAAATAGACGTTGTACAACCAATTATTGAAATTCAACAGCCTACTGTAACATAAATGACAATAAAGAAATTCCACTAGTTGTTGATAATCTAGTAGATCTAGTTATTCAGTAATTACCTGACAACATTCAGCAACCAGTTGAACAACAGACTCTACAGGAGAATGTTGGTGCAACATTAAGGAGATCTACTAGAACAAGAAAATCAACTATTACTAGTGATTATGTTGTATATCTACAAGAATTTGACTACAATATATGAGCCAAAAATGATCCTGAAACCTTTTCACAAGCCACGGGTTGCAATAACTCAAATTTATGGTATAACGCTATGAAGGAATAAATGAATTCTATGAAGAATAACAATGTTTGAGATCTTGTTGAGTTGCCTAAAGAAGCAAAACCCATAGGTTGCAAATGGGTATTTAAGACAAAGAAAGTCTCATTAGACAACATTGAGAGATATAAGGTAAGACTCGTTGTTAAAGGATTCACTCAAAAGGAAGGAATCAATTACACAGATACATTTTCTCTTGTGTCTAAAAAGGTTTCACTTCGTATAATTTTAGCATTGGTTGTTCACTTTGATTTAGAATTGCATTAAATGGATGTGAAAACGACTTTCTTAAATGGTGACCTAGAAGTAGAGGCTTACATGAAACAACCAAAAGGATTTTCCTCTACTAATGGCGAGCATTTGTTCTGCAAGCTTAAAAGATTCATATATGGATTGAAACAAGCATCCTGCCAGTGGTATTTGAAATTCCATGATATTATTTCATCATTTGGTTTTAAAGAAAACGTCATGGATCAATGTATATACCAGAAGGTTAGTAGGAGTAAAGTTTCTTTTCTTGTATTATATGTGGATGACATATTACTTGAAACCAATAATAGGGGTTTGTTACATGATGTAAAACAATTTCTCTCTAAAATTTTTGAAATGAAAGATATGGGTGATGCGTCTTATATCATTGGCATTAAGATACAAAGAGATATATTCCGTGGTGTTTTGGGTTTTTCTCAAGCAACCTATATTAATAAAGTTTTAGAGAGATTTTGGATGAAAGCTTGTTCACCTAGTGTAGCACCAATTGTGAAAGGGGATAGGTTCAATTTGGACCAATGCCCTAAAAATGATTTTGGGGGAACAAATGGAAAACATTCCATATGCTTCTACAGTCAAAAGCTTGATGTATGCTCAGGTTTGTGCAAGACCTGATATTGCATTTGCTTTTGGAATGTTAGGCAGATATTAGAGTACCCAGGATTAGATCACTGGAGAGCTGCAAAAAAAGTATTGAGATATCTTCAAGAGACTAAAGATTACATGCTTACATACAAATGTACTGACAATCTGGAGATAACAGGGTACTCAAATTCAGATTTTGCTGGGTGTGTTGATTAACAGAAATCAACATCAAGTTATATCTTCATGTTTGATAATGGAGCCATATCTTGGAGGAGTGTCAAGGAGTCTTTGACTACTACTTCGACTATGAAGGTTGAGTTTGTTTCTTTTTTTTTAGGCTACATCACATGGTGTATGGCTAAAGAGTTTCATATATGGGCTTAGACTAGTAGATTCCATTTCTAGGCTATTGAGGATATATTGTGACAATTCAGTTGTTGTTTTCTAGCTAAAAACAATAAATGTGGTATTCGAAATAAACACATCGACATCAAGTTTTTATTTATAAGGAAACATGTTAAGGTCAAGAAAGTGTTCATTAAACATGTTAGCACTGAATTAATGATAGCTGATCCTTTAACAAAAGGCATGCCACCAGTGAAGTTCAAGGATCATGTTGTTAGAATGGGATCAAGTTTCATTATATATTTTTCATTGTATGGACAATGTTAGTTTCATGAAATTCTTATAATATTTTCTCATATTATGGTGCACATTATTGAATTTTGAGAAAACTGATTATTTTGGACCTGAAATAAACATATGGTTTATTCATTAAGTAATGTTATCACATTCAGTTGATACAATTATAGTATATCATAATATATGGAAGATAACACTCAATTACTATAGGACTTATCGTCATGATTCATATATTATAGTTGGATCGGATTAGGATTTTATACTAAGTTAAAAGTATGAACTAAGTGGAAAAATGTGAGAACTTTTCCTCTTTTTGTGTCATAAATGGTCCAAATGTTATGTAAGTTAATGGGTATGAATTCCTAGTTTTATGGTAATTGATATTGTGCTTGATGGAAGCACCTTCGTAAAGGTTGTTTTCTCATATTTTGGGTCCCTAAGCTTCTTTTTTCTTCTAAAAGACATACACCATTGTATTAGGGATTTGAGAGCTTAGAAGAATTCAAAAACACAGTTCTTCAAACACCAACAACAATGGCAAGAGATATTTCATTTTTCTTCCGAATTTATTATTATATAATATTCTACTGTATATTATTGTTAAATATATGTTAGAATATGCTTACAGACATTTCTCAGTTCGTGACGAAGGATACACACCAGGCATGATCCAACCATTCCAACAGAGGCTGATTAGGAGAATGATGCATTAAGTTCTAAAGATGTTGCATTCAAGGTTGAAAGGGATAGGTTCAGACCTTGAAGAGGAGTTACATGTGATTAAGAGGAAAGGAGGAAACCCATAGAAGGAGTGAACGATAATCTTGGTAGCATTATAATGAGTACTACCTTCCTTTTAGGGTATGAATTCAATGATCTTGGAACTTATTTAGAGTGAGACAAAGATAGATTTGATCTTTGATTGCCATGATTATTATAAGGAGAAGCAGATAAAACTGGCAAGATTTTGTCAATGACTAGTTCGATAACTAATTTATATATTTGATGATGACTTACAATAAGGTTTCGTATCTAATGCACATGTTGTTTCAATTCACAAGTGTCTCAAAAGGAACACCTTGAGGCAGTCATGCAGATGGTACTCTACTTGAAGAGTAACCTCGGATAAGGAATCTTACGACATATCGATAGTGGCCTGAGCCTATATGCCGACTGCGATTTTGTTCGAACGAGCTACTCAATCACACAGTGATTAGTGACGAGATATTTTAGTATGCTAGGGCAATCACATTTATCCATGCAGAGGATAAAAAAGTAGAGCACCATATCTTCATTTTCAGCAGAGTCATAATATCATGTGATGACAGCAACTACTAACGAGTTGATTTGGTTAAAGTCTTTGTTGTCATTCTTGATGATGGTTTACGATAGACCAATGAAGTTATATTGTGACATTTAGTCTACTATCCATATACCAGTGAATCTAGTGTTACATGAATGAACTAAATACATCAAAATTGATTGTTATTATATTATGGAGCAACTCTAGGTTGAGAATAATGTTATGATCCATTTGCAATCACTGTTTCCATTGGTAGACATTTTCCTTCTTGCCACTGGGCTATTTTATACTTGCTTTCCTTTGGTTCTCATATCTAAGTGCTGATGCTACTAATTTAATAAGCTTGATTACGTACCATCCAGGAATCAAAATCATGGATTTTGGAACTTGTTCATGATGTGTTTAATATAAAAGAATTGAGCATTGTACACTCATAGTAAAAGACTTAGGGGGTTTGGTTTGAACATGGAGTTGGGTATGGATATGAGTATAATAGTAAAAGGGGATATGAATGGGTATGAAAAATAAAAAAATGATGTTTGGTTTGTAACTTGGATTTCGGTATTAATACCAATAATGTTGTTTGGTTTGTTGCATTAATGGGAATGAAAGATAATATAATACCAATTTTCAATATTATATTTAAAATGAAATATAAAACATAAAACAATATCAAAATCAACTTAAAACATAAAGCATCAAAACATAAATCAAGATTTCTCATAGTACCTAAAACATAAAGCATCAAAACAACATCAAAATAAACTTAAGACATAAAGCCTTCGTATGTCAACGGTAAGGCTAAGGAACACATCAATCTTGTCTTTATTTGAGCTGAAAATATTAGCTGCTTTAAAGACATCACCACTTGGAAGGCCAATTTTCATTAACTCTTCAACCACGTCTTTCATTTTTTCGAAGCAGTTTTGTCACGTAAATTTTCATCTGCAATAGTATTTGCTATGTTTGTGAAATTGCTATTAATTAAAGCCTTCCATAAAAGTACGAAAACCAGAATTAATTTCTTACAGTTGTGCCCCGACATCTAAGAAAGCTGAAATAGATGACATTTTCTTCCCTTTTGCTGTATTATCTCCACTGCTGCTTGATGGTTGTTTCTGCTTTGCACTCACATTTCTCACGAAAAGTTGGATACAAAGAAAAAATATCTGTTCTTGGAAAGGCATCAGATCCTCTCGCTAAATTAACCTCTTCTAATCCTATTTCTGACCTAAAAATGACATCGTTTTATATATAAACAAACACAAAAATCATGTCGTTTTTTAACAAAAACAAGGTTGGAAGAGGATCTGAACCCTCCTGGAGAAGAGTGTTTGAGATGTTGTACTGAGGATAGAATTTATTATAGTGGTCATTGATGGCTGAAGAGAAATCAAGATTAAAACATCTAAAGGCACAGAAGAGAACGCTGTAGTCGATCTGCAAGGGCTCTCAAAGTTGTCACCCTCTTCATAGCTTATAAGTTGAAATTGAAATTTTCAAAAAACATATTGTTTTTTCGTTAGTTTAATATTATTTATGTCAATATAAATGAAAATAATTAAAGCTAAACATTAATGTAAATGTGTAAAAAGGATATCTCCATGAGGCCTAACTACAATATCTACTAAGTTTCTGCTTCTACTAAATTTCAATATTTAATTGTCTAACTCTGAATCTGTTCATCTGCTCGAACAATGATTGGACTCCTAACATAGTGATGACCATCTGTCCAATGTAGCGCTCCAATCAGGTACTCCATGGCTGCAGGCTTCGACTTAGCCTCCAGTGTTAACTTAAAACTTAGTTCCTCACCAACTCTCTCAAACTTCAAACAACTCGGCTCCACTTTGACTGAAATTCCCTGAGGTTCAATAATTCTGGGAACATACGTTCCTGGTTTTCCAACGTTTGTTACCCTCCTACTGAAGCTGGCTTTACCGGTGAACGATAAGGTGGTAAACGAAGGGTAGTTAAAGTCTAGGAGACTAGCCGATTCCGGACATTTGTACGGACGTGGACCTTGATTGAAAGCTTGGAGCATTGTGTCATTATAGCCAATGGCACAAAGAAAGTGGATGTAGTCATACTCAGACATGTCATAGATCAAGCCTGGATCCATGGCGCGGTTTGGTCTAATATATCCTGAACCGTGGGTAAACGGAATTGATTCCGAGGAATCCCAATCAAGCATTGTATGGTGCCAGTTGTCCCTTGTTCTTGCTGCGTTTGGTGGGGGTAAAAGAACGTGTCGGTCAGGAACAAATTCTGGGGGTTTTTACTGGGGAAAAGAGCAGAATCAGAGATCTCACCTGATGTCGTTATTGCGGATCGGATTGCAGCTGGACTCCAGTCGGGGTGGAGTGTTTTCAGAAGGCCAACAACCCCAGAAACGTGAGGACAAGACATAGATGTTCCTGATAGTAGCTCGAAGGGAACCCTACGGTCATCACCTTCTTCTCTTGCTACAGCTAGACTATATGCAGCTAAGATATTCACTCCTGGTGCGGTAACATCTGGCTGCAGAAGAATGCAAGAAAATTATTTGTTGGTGATTGTTAGTCGATCATTGCAAGGTAGCCAGAAGATGACATTGTTGGGCAACTGTCAAACCTTGAGAATATCTGGTGTAACATAATTAGGACCTCTGGATGAGAATTCAGCAGGAGAAGGAGCTCTCATGTCAAATTTTGTCTCAGCATTTGTGATATATCCCACAGGATTACTGATACATAATTTACAGGAGACATTGAGTAAGCAGAAAACAGAACTTGTATTAAATCATTTGAACAATAGAGAAGTAAAGAAAAAGAAAAGTGTAATACTCTGTAGAATTGAGATAGGCAAAGATGACTTGACTACTTTTGTAAGTAACATGAGTAGCTGGGACAAAATGGGGATCGGATTCGAGATCATCTCCAAATTCCTCTGTATTGTACAAAATCATCCCAACTGCACCTGCTGCTGCTGCTGCTCTGCTCTTTTCTTCTCTTCCATTATAGCCCCTCATACAAAGAATAATTTTACCCTCTGCCTTACAAGGATCCAATGATCCTTGATAACAATAGCCACTTCATAACAAACACAAACACAATGGCTTATTTATCAAAGCAGTGTATATGTACGAAACATTCAGAACCATACGGAGTCTAAATTGGTGAGTTCCAAGTAATTGAGGACACTTACGCATCTGCAGAGGATACATTAGCAGCGTTCAGCTTATCTGCTGTGACAAGTGGATAGAATTTGTTGTCAGGAGCAGTGGCGTTTGTAAGACTCAATCCCTGAGTGTTGAAAAACCAAGAAGAAATCAAATGAATCTTTAAAGAAAAGGAGACAAAGGGCTTTGATTGAGAACGAAAAACCGTAATAAACTTGCACCTTTAGGCGTTCCCCGTTTCCAAGTGCTACAAAATTCGTGATCTCACGATCAATAGTACCAGCTGCAACAGTTATCATCCAAGGTGCAGCATTTGAGACAGTCCACCAGTCTGGTCCTGAATTTCCAGCGGAGGCCACGACAACAACGTTATTCTTAACTGCATGAAACGACCCGATTGCCAAAGAGTCCTCGAAGTAGTCCATTGGAGGACCGCCAAGAGACATAGAAAGCACGTCAACACCATCATTAATGGCGTCATCAAAGCCCTTCAGGATGTCACCGTCCATGCACTCTGCATCGCGGACTTGTGGCCAACACACCTTGTATGCAGCAACTCTAGCCTTCGGTGAGCCACCTTTGGCAGTTCCGTTGCACTTTCCAAAGGTACTGGCTCCGGGAACAAAGTCTCCAGCAGCCGTGGATAGCGTGTGAGTTCCGTGGCCATCAAAATCACGGGGAGATTTCGTCTTGGGATCGACAGGACCGCCTATAGCACTTTCATAGTCTTTGCTGTAGAACCTTGCACCGATAATCTTCCTGCAAAGCCAGAATATTAAAAAAAAATTACTCTGACAGGCACTACTGCTTACATTTATAAACTGTAAGGTGCAAAGTAGATGTTATACTTGTTGCAAGGGACTCCCTCCCTGGTGTTATTCTGACATATGCCATAGTATCTTGATGGTACTGGTCCATAACCTTCATCACTGAAACTCTTTGATTCAGGCCATACACCTGACAGAAAAATCCAAGTCAGTTATGTTTTTCAAAATATCATGGCAGTGACCTCTGACGAAAAAGTTAATTACCAGTGTCAAGGTTGGCTATGATGACGTCTTCACCGTATCTGGCTCTATTCATGAGAGCTTTTGCATGGATGACACCATTCTTTTCCTGATTCAAGAACTCCCATGAGTGTGTTGTATGCAGCTTCTTTCCCCGACTCGGGAAAACTGACACAACGTTTGGATGCTCTGCGGTGCCATTTTTAATCATTCACCGTTAAAAACAAAATATTTACAGAAAATAATGCCAAAGCATTATGTTGAGTGCATGTTCTTACGTGCAATTTGAGCGGCCTCTTCTTCTTCCAAAAGGGCAGAGAAGCCATTGATGTGTTTGTTATACGAGTAGATGATTGCTTCTTTAGCCTTTTCAGTACTACAAGAACAGTCATTGTGGTTTAACGTTGGTTTAAGGTACATGCTTATAGAATCATTTTAGACAATAAAAAAGATGTAGAAACAGTTTATTCTTAATCATACCTTTTTAAGAAGGATGCAAGAAACTCATGATGAGAATTTGTTGCTCTCTCCTGATGTGAATCTGTAACTTGACGACCATAACGACTATGTTCATGAGCTCCCAGGTACACTATATACGACTTTTGACAACAAAAACAATAGAGGATACAACGATCAGAAACAGAAATTATGTACGTAAAGAAAGAGCAGAAATACATGCAGATAGCAGATTACGTACCTTTTTGACGGCGAAAGTAGGTGACAAGGAACAAAGGGTTAATGACAATAATATAAGAAAACGAAGACTTGGAAACGGCATTCTGCTTCTTTTTAAGATTCCCAACAAAGAGGGGGGAAAGAACGAAGAAAGACTGGTCCCCTTCTCTGTTTATATGCCGCAACACAAGTTAAGGAATCGTGTAAAACTCCAGTAGTAGATGCACCTTGAACTTGGAAGAAGATTACTCTTATCTAGATTAAATAGGAGATAGAGATTTTCCTTTTCAAATATATCAATAATCATATTATGTTTAAAGGAAATTGTTTCGGATAATAGTATTGTACTTCAAACATAACGTTAATAAAAATATTAAGAATAATTTCTTTCAATTAAATGTTTAACAATTTATTTTTTTCTTAAGAACTACATATAAACAATTTATAACAATACGCCGGAATACTTGGTTAAAAGAATTAAAAGGTTGAGGTTTTTTACATAAAAACAATGTTTAAAAAAATGGAATGGCTCGAATGGTTTAATTATGAAAATCTTAAATTAATCAATTTTTGATTTAATTTATTTTAATAATTGTTGCTGTTAAAAATAAATTAGTAGTCAATTTCGTTAATTAATTGATTTTTATAAAATAAAATAAGCTAATTAATTTTTATTTAACAGTTTTCTATTAAAATTTAAATTGAAGATATTCTCCTTTAGTTATTAGAAACAATATATATAATAAGGAAGTAAAGAATACAAAAATTTACATAAGTAAGCTAATTTATATATGACCTATGTCTATAAGTAAAGAAATAAATTCTTTTATTATTATGAAAAAGATAATACAAAGAGAAGTATGACAATTATTTTACACAACTTCTCTCAAAAGTTCTTTTTAAAAGTTATCTCATAAGTCTGTATTTGCAAATCCTTATCAAACTATTTATAGATTAGGGTTACTTATAAAAAATCCTATTACCATAAAACTTTATTATCACAAAATCCAAAGGTTAGTGATATTCTATTCCAACATAAGCTTAAGTTCATTGAAATTTTACTTACATAGATGTCTAATGGCATTCAAACTCTATTTCAGGAAAAGCCTAATGTTAGTGAAAGTTTATTTTACTAGAATTTAAGACATGACACAATTTCTCAACTTAGAATTGAATTCAAACACTTCTTGCCATAGAAACTCCTAAGGCTTGAGTGAATATTCACCAAATCTAATTAAATTATGCTTGAACTTTTTTGTTATCAATGACTTTATGTTAGCAGCAGTGACGGAGCCAGAAATTTAAAATAGGGGGGCCCAAATAAAATATAAATATGTAATAAATAAAATACGATCTCCATCCATAGTTTGAGGAAAGTTATGATTTCGAGGTTGACAAGGACCTTTTAATAAATAAGCTCTACGCACCTGATCTCGTTTTTCAGGAGGATACGCCATTATATTAGGTCTCAATCCTGGATCGGAAGGAAGATTTTCCAAGTCAATCACAAGTTCTTCAACAATAACCTCCTTCGATGCTGGAGGTGCTTTATTAACATTCTGATTTAAATCACACGATGATGACTGAAGAGTCGGTCTTAATTTTTTAAAGTATTTTTCCATAACTGTAAAATAAAAAAATTAGTTAGAACCGAAAGAAAAGCAACTTCAAAATATATTTTTCTATTAAAAACTAATCAATCCGCTGTTCGCATTATCACTTTTGTATTTGTCTTACCTTTTTTAATCGTCACTCGATAAACTATTCAAGAGCTGATTGTCTATAATCCACTGAAGAGCAGATGGGAACTGACGACAACCACTTTCATTAAAATCTTTCAAAAGAGCAACCCTCTCAAAGATAGGGTTTTTTGATAAGGTTTTGATATATATATATATATAATTAAAAATTAATATATATATATATTTATATAATAATATATATATAAACGATAGAGGAAGCCGCACGACTTCCTCTATATATATATATATTTATATAATAATATATATATAAACGATAGAGGAAGTCGCACGACTTCCTCTCACGACTTCCTCTCTATATATATATATTTATATAATAATTTATATATAAACGATAGAGGAAGTCGCACGACTTCCTCTATTGTTTATATAACTTCCTGTATAAACGGTAAAGTCGGCGTGGATTATATAAATTATATGATTAATTAATATATATATATATATATGTTATTTTTCAAAATCTTGGGGGGCCCAGTGCCTCACTAGGCCCAAATGCCTCCGTCTCAGGGTGAGCTACTTCTGTGCCAATGAGTTTTCATGATCTTTTGACTTATGATTGGCACCCTAGTTGCAGGGCGCATATTAAAATGTGAATCTCATCCCAGGTTTTGATACGTCCAGCCAATAATATATGGTTTGGTCTACTCTATCATCGATCATTTCAGGAGGAAGCTGCAATTTGTTGTGTGTAAACAGTGGGGACGATTGTTCTATGGTGATGATTGGAAAGTTCGTCGAATTCGTTTGGGATTTAATTAGTGACTATGTTCAAATTCAAAGGAGGTAACTCTAATAAGCAATGATAATTAACTTAATAGCTTATTGCTAATTTATACATTTATGTTGACTAATGATACGTTCTATTTAGCCCACGGCAGTCCATGCTACGTGGGTTCTTTAGTGGACCAAGTGGAACGTGGTTTCAAGGTTACATGAAGTATGCAACGTGTAGCTAGGAAGTGTTGGTCTGTTTTGTTGATGGGTGGATTAGATAATTAGGGTGCAAGATTATTTGTTTCCTAGATGATTTGGATTGTTATAAATAGGTGCTGACTATTTAATAAAAGGAACAACCAATTAAAACAAATCCTTTCCTATTCTGATTCTATCTTTTCTAATCTCCTAAAATCTCTCTTTTTCAAACTTCCCAAAAATCTAACCCATATCAAATCTCCGTGCATATCAACTAATTAATAAGACGATATTATTTACGTAACAACAGATCATTCCGAGTAAAGTTAATTACTTGTCACATATAAGTGTTAAAACTTATCTTTCCCCATCCATATAATTCTCATTCAACTCATCACGAGCTAGAAAACAGAGTTATATCATCCATGATGTGTCTCTCTAATTTCCGAATCTTGGGAACACTAACATCAAGATGAAATACATGACATCCAAATAAACTCTTGTGCTCAAAAGGAAAATTATTAAACAACCGCAATATACATATGTATAACGTCTTTTAGATCATGAAGGGTGAGACTTAGCAGGATCACTCCATGAAGATGAGTTTATCTATCTTTAGGAAATTAGATATTAAAATAAACAAATGAATGCTTCAGTAGACCAGCAGAAAGAATCACCATTACGTTACAAAGATAAAATGTTAGGTGATTGCAAAAATGATAAAATAAGAAGTATGAACATGAAGGACTACATAACTGTTTGATGATGTGATAAAAATGGAGGATTTATGTACAGAGAAATGTAAACCTTGCCTTGGAAAAAAAATCCAGAAACTAGCTTTATTAAAATCATCACACGTCCTTAAATTTGCTTCACAAAATTTGTTCTAGTGTTCAGAAAAAGCAAGAGTAGAACTTCAAATATTTGATCATAATTGTTGAACAATTCTGGAGCTCAATTTCGCTTTCTTTTCCATCTATTCATCTTCAAAATTTTCTATCTCGTCTTCTTCTCTTACCCAGCTTTTTCTGCAGCTTTCTCCATCTTCTTCTCTTGTCGTCCACCTTCTCTTCCAAATTTTCTTTTGGTGTCTTTCTCCATTTTCTTTTTTTTCAAGTAAGTAAGAACTCCTTCAATAGCAACATCAGGAAGTTCGCTTTTCATTAATTCTTCAGCCAAAGCTGCAGGAGTGACCTCTACAGTCCTTATTAAATCATCAATCTCCTCAAAGAGTGGATGCTCTTTTATCTCAAGATAGTTTGAGACCAAGACTCTGAAGCCCTGGGTGGTGCAATAAGACATGTGAATATGCATATCCATTCTACCTGGTCGAAGCAATGCAGGATCTAACAGTTCCTTGTGATTTGTGGTGAAAACAAATATACGCTCATCTCCACACACTGACCACAACCCGTCCATGCAATTGAGAAGAGTTGACAGGGTAAACTGCTCTCCAATGTAAAAGGGCAAACAAAAGAAATAGTAATTAATTAATGACAAAACACATTGAAATATTTGCAACTTATGCAATTTGATCAATAATAAGAGATAAATCTAAAACTAAAGCTCTGAGCTTTTAACAAGTCACTAACCTTGGAATCGTAGTTGGAATTGCCAGGGCTGTTGGAAGATTTCTCTTCGTCATTATCATCATCATCGTAATACTCGTCGTCATCATCTGACAAGTCTCGGTTCCAGACTTCTTGATTACAGTCAATGTCCTCAACAACAATCAAGGACTTATTGCCCGTGTCTAGTAATGTATCCCTTAGATCACTATCTGAAGTAACGCTTCCAAGCTCTAAGTTATAAATATCATATTTCAAGTAATTGGCTATGGCTGCAATTAAGCTTGATTTCCCAGTACCAGGAGGACCATACAATAAATAACCCCTCTTCCAAGCCTTGCCAACTCTTCTGTAGAAGTCCTTTCTTGACAAGAACTTGTCCAAATCATCCATTATAGCCTTCTTCAAATCATAATCCATGGCGAGAGTGTCGAATGTGGATGGGTGATCGAAATCAAGGCTTGTCCAACTTCCTCGGTAATTTTTCTTCGTGAAGAGCTGTAGAACCCTTTGTCCTTTGCTCATGGTAGCTTCATGAATTTGTAGAATGCGAGTCAAATACTTCTTCAAGACAATATCTCTATCTTTCTCTTCAAAAGTTAACTCAAAGTAACTATCCGCGTCACTAACATAACGCTTCTGCCGCCCACTATTCTCATTGTCGTTGTCATTAAGAAGCTTCCAAGTAACCTCAATCCCATCAAACTGGTCGACAATCTCCTCTCCACGAACAAGGCCAGTCGTCAAACCCTCTTGTTTCCTGAATTTACCCACTTTTACCATCTTATTCTTGGGACCAATCTTGCTGGACAGGTACAAGGTTACAGCTTTAATGAGTTCGTTGCGGTCGAAACACTCCCAATAGTCGTCAATAATGAAGGTAGACTGAGATGGTGGGGCTTTACGTGAGAAAAATGAGCTCAGCTTGTCGAGAACATACTCTTCAAGCTTCTCGGGAACCAGTTCCTTGTAAGCGTTTCGTAGCAGCATCATCGATGTGGAGAAGGAAGCATAGTATGAAAGCAAAGAGGTCGATGATGGCAGCATCCGTGCATATCGTACAAGAGTGAAAGCCATGATTTTTACGCAGTGATAGGGCTCTTACCTTTTGGTCTCCTTTAAGTCGAAGAACAAGACCTATATTTGCCTAGGGCTGCTGTTAGGGTTTCCTCGTCACATGAGCTCTATTTATAGCGAGCCATTGGTATGTCAAGAAAAAGGAAATGGAGCTGAACATAATCATTTGTTTGCGTTTCTTATACGTTCTTCATCATTATCGATCATTATAATCTAAATTATATGTAGATATTAATAATTGATAAAAATAATTTAAACAATATTAATTATAAAATTATTAATAATCTAAATAAAATATTTGAATTTTTATATAATTAATATTAATTTTAAAATTATTATATAATATATTACAATTATTATATAATATATTACATCAAGTATACTTTTAACTTGGTTATTATAATCTAAATTATTATGAATATTAGTTGTTTAATAAAAAGTTTAATTTAATATTATTTAATAAATTATTAATCTAATATGTAAATTTTTATACAATTAATATTGTTTTTAAGATTATGTGTTTAAGACTATATATTGCATTATGTATTATATATTACAATCAGATAAAAAATATATACTTTTAAGTTTAGTGCTCTTTTACGGTTAAGATCATTATCAATATTGTTATAAAAGTCTTATGATTTTTAGTTGTTGTTTAATTTTTTATTTCTTATATTTTAT
>JANZLH020000363.1:2545721-2556750 GCA_026770325.2 Erythroxylum fimbriatum
TCGGGAAGGTCCCGGGAACAAAAATTTTTGTTTTCCGCACCTCGTACATGTGATGTACAACCCGGGATTTTCCTACAGATGATACAAAGAGAAGTATAACAATAACCTTACACAACCTCTCTCAGAACCATTATTTATAGACTAAGATTTTATGTAAAAAAATAAATTACACTGGAGGTAATCTTGGGTTATTGATATTTTATTTCCACATAAAGTTAAGGTCATTGAAAGTCTGTTTTTATAGATGCTTATTGATACTAAAACTCCATTTTATTATAAGTCTAAGATTATTGAAATTTAAGGGATATCTTACAAAGACCTTTCAATATTTTTAGAAAGATTTAATAGAATTCAAACTCAACTATTTGAATTGTGTATTAACAATAAACTCAATTGAGAGAAATTTGTCAACTATTTGAATTTTCTGTTAAACTTAAAACAATATAGAGTTATTTTATGTTTGTGAGACGAATTAATAAAACAAAAACATTAGTTTACTCTACTCAAGAGTGCCTACAAATTTCGCAACAGTGCGGTTTGGCACAACTCTATTTAGGATAGGAGCGAATAAATGGGAAACACAGCCTCCATTTACAAATTTTAAGATACTTGTTTTTGTTCCTATCATATATACATCGCAATCGGAAGTTGACGTGTAGATTTTCTCTTTTTTTTTTTCTTAATTAAATGTTCGTAAATGTTAAGATTATTGGAACACTCGTCCATATCATCTATGTCATTAATTTGATTATAAGAGTTGTTCAGGTATAATTTGTCTCTGAGAAGCAGATAGTGGAAATTAATATTTAGGAATTCAGGAAACCTACCTTAGAACCATTTGTTCGGCAGTATTACGACATATTATCGGATTTGGTTTGTTATGAAATTGGATATCAAAGGTTAAATTGAGTTGGAAACTTATCTAGTTATCTTAGTTTTTTTTATTAAAAAAAACAGAGTTAAACAGATGTTCATAAGCTTTAATTATCATAAGTTCATAACAATTATCCAAATCTCAATACTAAACCTGAAAGAACTTGCAATTGTTGATGGTTAAGCTGAAACAGGAAAGCTTCAGCAGAATATGAGCTTCAGATTAGCTCCAAGTTGCTATCTTCAATTCCTGGAAAAACAGAACCTGATGTGTGAAGAACATATTTCTTGGAGCTTCAATGCTTCAGTTGGATGAGTTAGCTTCAACAGTCCCTTCCAATCTACTTAAGGCTAAGCTTGATGATGCATCAGAAAATTCCAGCAGCAAACACTTCAACAAAAGACCTGCACTTCAAGAACTCCACCAAAACAAAACTTCAATGTCTCAAGTCTGCACTTTTCAGCAGCAACAACAACTTCTGATGTATATGTTTTGTCTTCAAGGAATGATGGTTTTGATGATGAACACCATTTGCAATCTATAAACTTGATGTATTCTATGTAATAGTCAATCACTAGCAACAATGTGACTAACTCTCCAATATTTGCAAAAAACAGAATCAGTATTGTGTAAACCAGAAGCAATAAGTCTTCAAGAAAATGAAATTCTGCACTTTCAAATCTGCTTTGTTTCCATTCTTAGAGACTATCCTTCATGCTACTCACCTTACACACATATGCAACAACTCAAGAACAATGGTAATAACAAAAGGAATACACGAAATCAGGTGAAAAATAGAAGATGAAGTTTTCAGAAATTTTGCAGCTACTGTTACTGTTTCATTGGGCTGAAAAGAAAAACTATGGTTTTGAGCTTCTTCTACTTAGCTCCTCTCCCAACTCAACATGCTCACATATGTATCTATACAAAAACAACAGAGAATGCAAGAGAAAAATGTAAAAACTGATGAAGAGGAGAAAATGAGATTTTTGCACAAATTTTTCTGCTGCTATTTTATTCATCCGAGAATGATGGTTTTGAGCTTTTCAACTTAGCCCTTCACCCCATCCTTGCTTGTTTTACATCAATGGTCTAGAATGAAAAGGAAAAACAGCTAATGAGTAGGATTTTGACAAGTTTCATCCTCTCATTGGTTCAGCTGTGTTGGACAAAACAATAACAAAAGCTGATACAAGGATTTCCTAATTAGTGAAAGCTGAAAAAGTAGATCAAAAAGGACAAAAGTTGCTTGAAAACAATGGGAACAAGAAGGCTGATGCTTGACTTTCATTTCTTCATTGCCTATAATTGCTTTTAACTTCAAATTTGCAGATCTGTTGACTTGTAACACTTTAATTACTTCAGGTTTATAACTTCAGAAATTGCTTCAGACATTAAAACTCTGCTTCTGGTTTTTTTGCTGCACTTGCTGCTCATCTTCAAACTCTTCATTCTTCAGTTTTCATCACATGTAACTTCAACCTTCTTGCTTATCTGACTTTGCTCATCACTTCCAATCATTCGGACTTTTGTTTTTGAATCCAAACACCTCTGAATTGCTCTCAAAACCATCATCTCTAGCTTCCTCTTCATTGCTGGAATTTTGTTCTTCATTTTACTCTTCCTCTTCACTTTCATTGAACTTGTTATTTCCTCCACAATCTTCAACATAGCTGGCTGCATTAAACAACACAAATCAACAGCAATTTCAAAATTTGAATCACAATCATGAAACCAAATTAAGATTGCATATGGCAATTTATAACTTTTTATAAGGAGATTGCATGAACATATTGGTCCCGGTTGCCACTGATTGAGGATGTAGCATTAACTCCCTTTAATGAAGTAATTGTAGGAAGAAACCAGTTAGTATCTTCTCACAAAGTTGGGACAGGAGTTGAGAAATCTTCAAGGGCAGCAGTCTAACTGATGACAAAAAGGTAGTGCTATAAGAGAAGCATTTATAGGGTTCCAACATCTGATGCTAGAAGCTGACAACTTGCGAACGTGAGCTGTTGCTTTCTTGCAGACGGAGAAACCTAAAGTGAATTAGATGAAGCAAGCAAGGGATTAATTAACTCACATCTGATCATTTTGCATTTGAAATACTAATTAGAGACAGCTAGTTCTATCCACTAGTTTGGTAATGAATTAAAAAAATTACCATAGTGATTCCAAGATTGCATGAAAACAGCAATCTTTGTCACTGGTTGTAGAGATTCGACTAAGAGTTTCTACTTTTCCCTTGGTTTGTTCCTAGCCACAAAGCTCTCAAAATTTTGTTGACTAAATAAGTGATAGTTCAATAGTAGTCCAAGAATATGACATGTTAAGATGTCTAATATAACATATTAAGTTAGGGCATCATATCATAAGATGCTTTTGAACTTATTATTTAGTGGAATTAGTATTGGACTACCATTTATTATATTTTTCTAAGATTTATCAATTACTAGCACAGTACTTCAACTTGCTTTTAGATGTATGCTTTGGCATTTAGTGCCAAGATTAATGATTTAAATTATCAGTTTTCGTAACATGACAGTTGATGAAACAAGTAACAGTGATAAATTATCATTCATACACTACGCAGACATCACAACATCCCCTACTTACGTACTTAATCCTGCAGATAATCATAATTTGTTTGCATGCTTATTATTTAGAAGAAGGAAAGAAGAAATTAAAGAAAATCACAAATAATATATAAACATGCATACCTTCAATATTTCAAGCGCTGGTATTTATTTTGTCTCTGAACTAATGCTTTTTGGCTAGCAGTGGTAGGTCTCCTAGAATTTGTGTATATCAGATGTGACAATTTTAACGTGCGCTTCGATTGAGATGTAAATGAAACTTGGTTTCTTACGAATATAGAAGTCGTCATACGCTTGAAATGGAGATATAGAGTGCCTGGCCTGCTCTTAATAGCTAGGAATACACATGGTGCTGTGTCTATTGTCTGATAATAAGTTGGAGCCTGCCAGACTCCCCGTATGCCAAATAGGAAGGTTGCCAACATTTTTGACAAAAACTTCTTACATGGCATTCAGGGAGCCAGGCAGAGCACTTCATTTTCAGACAAAAAGACTACCGGCCAGCTGATAATCATCACCTGTCTCTGAAATCTGGAATATACAAGCATTTCATCCATTTTAACATGTCTAATCTAGTCCTACAGTATATTAAGATATATATAACATGCTTATTCATCATCTATACGTCCACTTCTGAACCAACATTTACGTACCTCTGCTTGCTAGTCATGCCAAAGAAGGTTGAAGATAACAGTACTCAGGCACTAAACACTGTTGTCTCGTACAACAAATGGTTGAGGAGTAATAGCAAATTAATTTCTGTGCAAGAACCATCCTTTTCTCCACGGTGGGAAACAACTAATAGAATGTTGGGTTTTATAGAAATCGGGGAGGGGAAAGAAGTAGAGAAAGTTTAAGAAGAGAAAGTACGGAGAGAGACAAAGACAAAAGAAAAGGTTTGATGTAGAGAAAATGATGGATAATGGAGAAGGCGGCAGCATAGTTTACAAGTAATATTCAATAGAAAGAGACAAAGCAGCTGCATGGGTTTTACAGGTAACTTTTTTCCATTCCCATGGGGGGGAGTCGAACTCCCCACCACATGTGGTTAAGGGGCAGAGGCGAGTGTTGTTTCTTTCCTTGATAAGGTAAAACCAACAGACCTGTGTTTACTCTATATCCCTCAATTTCTTCTTTCATGGTTCATCTAGCTATGTGCCTATTCTTCTGGACCCTTTTCATCTATCTGGTATTTAATTCAGATTTGCATGCAAAACCAATTAATCTACTATATCAATGGAGACAGGAGAATGCTACTTAACCCAGGGCGGTTCTTTAATTTCTTGACAGGGCCAAAACCATCACGTAATACAGAGACACTATTACAAACGCAGGATGTGTTACTTCTGGACAGCTATCAGGTAATGTGGACAAAATCCTGTCAGAAAAAATTATTAATTATTAGGTTAAACATATTCTTTTACGTTTGAAGATGAAGACAATTGTTGGTTATAGATTACTACGAGTTACGTTGTAGATACTAGAATAAAAGAAGACGACGATTAAGGGTTAAGTAATGGAAGATGACTATAAAAAAAAGGAGTTTAATATTAAAAATACAGTGGACATTGTAAAGAGAATCAATTCTAGAGGAAGTAATGGAAGATGATAATTAAGGATTAAGTAATGGAAGATTATTATAAAAGTAAGTTAATTTAATATTTAAAATATAACGGACCTTACAAAGAAAATCGATTTTAGGGAAAGTACATGGAAGATGATGTTAATGATTAAGTAATGGAAGATTATTATATAATGTTAAAATATACTCAACCTTATAAAGAGAATTGATTTAGGAAAAAGTTGAAGATAAAGCAAATTAACATATGCAGGGGGCTAGGAGGGGGAGGTGAATTGTGTGTAAAAAAAATTACAAGGTGATTTCAAATGATAATATCCTAAACAAAATAAGCCTATATATAGATAGAAGAGTCCTATCAACTTTTGAAAAGATCCTGTTAGTATTCAAAACAAAAGGATCCTGTTAATTATATAAAAATGAAAGGAGTCTTTCAATCAAAAAGTGCCTACGTACTAGCGCTTAAAAAAAAAGGAGTATGTTAATCGATAGGAGCTTGTTAGCGCTTCAAAAAGAAAGAAGTATGTTAATCGATAGGAGTCTGTTAACGCTCAAAACGAAAAGAACCTCTTGCGATATAAAAACAGAAGAGCCTATTGTAAAATCGAAGGAGTCTCTTGAAAACATAACTTATAATGCGGAAATTTAAAAGTTAGGAAGAGAGAAATAATGAAAGTCAATTTATACTGATTAAGCTAATAACGAAATCTACATCTAATCCCCAAGTATCCAACTTGAGTATTTCACTATAAGAATCTAAGTATTAAATTTGACGAGCCTCTCCAAGCTTACAAGTATATATTTTTTAAGGTTCTCCAACCTTCACACTTGAAGTATTTAACAAGCCTTTACAAGCTCTCAAAAATAAATATAAAGTAAGCTCAATGTAAGCTCTGAAAGAATTACGATCTCTCATCTCTTGTTAGAGTGTTTTTACTTTCTAAAGCACAAGGAGTTTGTTACAACTTTTAAGAATGTTGATGCTGCTAAAGTATTTCAAAAATCTGTGTTTTTTACAAATACAGTGGCTCTTCCTCAAGTAGATATTTTCTTTAACTAGTAATTGCTTCATGCTAATTCTGAGTTGACTTTGTATCTAACAAATTTTCGATATCAACTTTGCTGAAATCTTCAATATTTAGACGTTAAGAAAAAATCTGTTAAAACTTTCAGAGCTAATTATTCGAATTAGTAAGATCCTTATGGATATTATGAAACCATTTCTAATTAGATAAATTCATAAAGAAGATTCTTACAAGAAAGGAAGCAACTTTTAAGAATTATATCGTTGCCTATACAAGGAAATAAATCCAGTTTGAATTTTGAAATGTTATAAAGTTATCATCAAAATTGTTAAAAATAAACCTTGAGCTAACAATCTCCCATTTTTTTATGATGAAAAACATTAATAGATATATTTTCAAAATTCAAATAATAATAAAGGATTTAGAAAGATTCCTGTAAACTTTATATATTCTTACTTATAGTTATAATTAGAAGGAGCCTGACTTTTAAAAGAAGGAGCCTATCGTTTGTATATCACAAACTTAAACTGCACAAGTTCAACAACATTTCAACAATTAGCAGAATATTTCAGCAACAATTAGCAGAATATATCACAGTTGAATATATCATAAATATATATCATCAAGGAAATATTGAAAATATATCACAGACGCAAAATATATCATTAACTATTCTCCCCCTTTGTCATTATCAAAAAAAGGAGAAAATGAAATTAAGCCGTAACAAATATCACGAGTATGTAAGAAACAATCCAAGTAAAACTAGTAACAAAATTATTTAAGAGAATCAAGAATTTTTCTAAGAAGAATTTGATTGTAGGTTTTGTAGGCTATCAATGTGTTCGCACATTTGATCTTGATTAGAGTGAATATCCCTCAGTTGGTGAAGAATTAAGCCATTCGTGCTCTAGAGTGTGACAAGGGTTGACTTTTATGAGGTAGGAATCAAGAGGTTTGTTGCTCTTTCTGATTTCCTCTCAATCCACATATTATCCTTTAGCTTGTAACTGAATTGGTAGAGAATTGAAGAGTGGAACTTTGTTGGTTCATACCAACTTAGATTGTCAAAAGGCACTCCAAAATAAGCAAAAATCTTGGTCAACAGCATCCCAAACGGTAGATCACCGTGGTATTCTTGTGACTTCCCTTGCCCACTGTAAACTTCATAATCATTACTAAAAGGTTCATCTCATTGCCTTTTAAAAAATTGTGGACCACATATATATCCAGAAGACTGCGTCTTTAAACTAAGCTACTCCTTAGAAAAATTGAAGTAGCTAATATAGATTCAAGGCATCTTGGCAGTAGGTCCAAGTGTCTACACTAGGGTCTCCCTTCATGGGCATTCTCAATGTGTAGACATATAAAGTCCACAACCTCTCCCAGATCAAGGTCAGCAATATCTCACTTATGACAGGGAAGGTAAATCCTACCTACAAGAATTACACTAAGAATGTTCCTTAAGATTTCCTCCATAATTAGGATCTCGCACTCACATACCCATAAGATGATTGCCAGCTTCGCATCAACTTCTTTTTTTTTCTCATGTGTTTCGTCCAAATTTAAATTTTTTTCCTAACCAACAATAAGAAAATAGGGAGAGATAGGAATATCGATATCATCGAATAGGTTAGGAGGCAAAATGTGTCCAACGACCACCTTTTTCTTTTTGTAGCAAATTTTGTACCAAGCTTTAGCTTCCATTGATTGTAACAATTTAACTGGTGCTTAAGACTATCCTTGCTTTTATTTCTTCGGTTTTGATCTTTTGCTTTCGGGATTTCTTCAAACAAAGCTTCTTCATAAGGTGGCTCATCCCTAATAGTGGGTTCCTCAATCTTTTCTTCGCTCATAGGCACTTTACCTTTTCTTATTTCTTCTTTTTTCTCATTCGAGATTCTTTTTCTTCTTTCTTTTCAAATTTAGGGGTTTCTTCTTATTCAACAAATTTCTCAGCTTCTTTTGCAACACTTGCCCTAGTCCATGGTCATCTTATTAACAGAGTCAATTCTTCATCTGAATCATCATCATTTACAATCCAATGCACTTCAGGCATGTTATTATCCTTAGAATCGGGTTGAGGAGTAGTGAAAGGTGGTGCGGAAGTTTTGGAAGAGAGGATAGGTGGAGTAAGAGTGGGTAGTGAGAATGAAGGAGAGTGGAACCTTACTTTTCTTGTTGGCTCCCCCTCATTCGAAGATTTTTCTTCTTTTTCTTCTTTTTCTTTCTCTTCTTCTTCTTTATTAGAGTCATACACTATTGTTGTTTGTGCTTGGAGGATGAATTAGAGTCTGATTCTAAGGATAACAAAGCCAAAATCTGCCCTTTTCTCTCCTCTAGAGTCTCTTGAATTGATGTTTTTGAAACTTGAGGCTTAGAGGAAATATAAACAAGTTTAGTAGGAGTGTTTTAATGATCCTACTATTGGTGAAAGAGAAGAAGACTTAGAAACCAGAGTTTGTTCATAGCGGAGAGTTACACCATGTCTAGATGAGAAAGTCAAGGTTTTCTTCTATCCCTTTGATTTTGTTCATGCCATTGTAAGTAAGCTTGGTAAGGTTTAGGAAATTTGAGAGGAAGCAGAGAGCTAGGGTGCAGAGAGGAAAGAAAGACACTTCTGAGAAAGACGACGATAAGTAGAAGAAAGAAGTATGCTAAACGATTATAGGGCGTTGATTTCGTGTGAAGATTAGCAGTCATACATGCTAATAAAGGAAATGTGATCGTTTGTATATCTTCTATCAGTCATGTACAAAAAGCTATCAAGGTGGCGTGCGCACATTTTAAAAGCTGAAACGGCGCCACGGAGTAACTTCCTTCTTAGGACACATGTATCCCACTATGTAAAACGGAGATGAGCCTTTTAAAATAAGAAGGGCCTTCTAAACTAGAAAGAGCCTACTAAACTAAAAGGAGGTCTCTAAACTGAGAGGGGTCTTTTAAACTAAGATGCGCCTACTAAAATATGAGGAGACTTATAAAGAAACATATTAGAAGGAGCCTATTAATGTTTGGTATAGAAAATTCATACATAAATAATATCAGATAGTCTGCACATACAAAGCTCTTTTCTTAACACACAAAATTTATCTTCAGAGAGTGGCTTAGTGAAGATATCAACCCCTTGATTTTCAGTATTAAAATGCAAAAGATCAATGGTTCCTTTTAAAATATGATCTCTAAGAAAATGATGCTTTATTTCTATATGTTTAGTCCTAGGGTGATGCATAAGATTTTTAGAAATATTTATTGCACTAATATTATCATATAATATAGGAATATGATTAAAGTTCATAGAGAAATCTCTAAAGTTCATAGAGAAATCTCAGAGTTGATGTTTCATCCATAAGATTTGAGCACAACTGCTAGTAGTTGCTATATATTCTGCTTCAGTTGTTGAAAGTGTGGTCCAATTTTGTTTCTTGCAAAACTAGGAAACTAGACACCCTTCAAGAAATTGACAGTGACCACTTGTGCTTTTTCGATTGACTTTATCACCTGCATAATTTGCATCACAATAGGCAACTATGTTAAATGAATCAATTTTGGATACCATAATTCGAAATCCATAGTTCCATGAAGATATCGAAAGATCCTCTTGATTGTTTGAAGGTGGCTTTCTTTTGGATTTCGTCGAAAGCATGCACAAAGGCACATATTAAGCATGATATCTGGTCATGAACTTGTAAGATATAGTAGTGACCCTATCATTCTTCTGTACTTTGTCTCATCCGTAGCCTTGCCTTTTTCATCCTTATCAAGTTTAGTTCCGGTATACATAGGAGTACTGTTGGATTTTGAACTTTTCTTAATTTCTTATGAATTGTTTAAAAAGTTGTTCATGTTGTTTTGTGGCTTAATTTTTTTTGTTAGAATTGGTCCTTAATTAGAATTGAAGGGAAGGAATTGAATTAAAATGAAGTGTTAGGTGGAGTGTATTAAATAGAGGTGATTAGGTTAAGTAGTTAGTGGTAGGCTTGAACTAAATGCAGTAAGGGCATTTTTGGGAGAGCATGGTAAGTGAAGGGTAAAATAGGAATAGAAGGAGTAACAAGAAGACAAAATTAGAGAAGGAGAGGAAGCATTGTAGTAGAAGGAGGAGAAGAGAGAGAGAAAACGTGGAGAGGAGAGAAGAAGAAGAAGAAGGTCGAAAATCCAAGGGACAAAAGGTGGAAAAATCGTGGAAAGGAGGAGAAAATCAAAGTTTCTAAGGTAAGTTCTTCCTCTTTCATCTTGATTTGCTGAAGGAATGGGTATTGTGTTGAGGTGAAGAAAGTTAGAGAGAGAAAGGGATTTGTTAGGGATGCTTGTGAGGAAGAGGAAGATGGTGAAATCCTTAGGGGTTTTGAGTTTCTAAGTTAGGTTTAGAGTTTTCTAGCCTAAATGAAGCATGGGTAGGACGAATTGAAGCTTGATTAGGGTTTATGTCTTGTAGGGAGATTAAAAGAAAATTTAGGGATTTTTCCAATTGAATGGAAATTCATGTTGTGTTTAGGAAATCAAGAAGCCATCCAAGAGCTAGAGGAAGGAGGCAATTGATCTTGGGAATTTCTAAGTTGAAGGTGGGTAAATCCATTATAGTTATTGTGTAATGGGAAAATGTTTTGTGTGTATGTATGCTTGAGTGTTAAATTATGAATTGCTATGTCATGGAGTTTGCATTATCATGTGTTTTATGTTATGCCATCCATGGCAAGATGTATGACAATTGGATCAAAATTGAGTTGTATTTATGTCATGTTGTGTATTGACAATTGATATGATTGTTATGCCATTGAAATTGAATAATGGCATTTTAACTAAGAAAAATCATGAGAATGTGAATGATTGAATTGAAACATGAACTTTGATTGTGTGTGGGCGATAGAGGAACCGTTTTGTAGTCACGTCGACGTTGACAAAAAGCCTTATCCTCGCTGCCCACTTGTGGCCCACGAGATCTGAAAATGGACTC
>JANZLH020000363.1:2576957-2587553 GCA_026770325.2 Erythroxylum fimbriatum
CTTAAGCCCAAGTTTCCATCTTTCCCTCCTTACAACTTAAACTTTACCAAATTTCCATCTTTCCCTCCTTAACACTTGAATTTCGTGGGCTTCCTAGCAATCCACCATGTAAGTTCTTCCTTTTTCATTTAAATGACATTTAAAAGGGCTAAAAGCCCACTTAATTTACCTTAAGCCTTAAAACCACATACAAACTTCCTAATTTATCCTAACACTATCTTATTCTTTTAAAGTCTAACACCTTATTAAAATACACTCTAATTTAACTAAATTCCTTCAATTTATAAACATTATTTAAGCACTAAAACAAAATCCCAAATTATTCTAACTAATACCTTCATTTAATTTCTAAAAACCACACAAGCTCTAATTAAATCTAATCCCCCATTTAATATTTCTTAACATAGGCAATTGCAATTCCCTAATTTTTTAATTTTTTTATTCAACCAAAAGAAAATTTCTCAAAATAATTTAAACATGCTTATTGCTTATGAAAAAGGAATCGGGGCCCAACACTCGCCTTAAGTGTTCCATATGTTCAGCCATGCTAGTGTTATACACCACGTTGTTGTCTAGGTAGACCACAACAAACTCATCCAAAAAGTCGTACAGCACATCATTCATAAGGTTGCAAAATGTAGCAGGGGCGTTAGTTAATCCAAACAGCATAACTAAAAATTCATAGGATCCATACCGAGTAATGCACGTTGTCTTTTGCTCATCGCCCTCGGCTATCCGCACTTGCCAATACCCACTCCGAAGATCCAGCTTAGTGAACACCTCCGCCCTTGACAGCCTGTCCATCAAATCCTGAACCAAAGGTACCAGATACTTGTTTTTAATCATTACCTTGTTCAGCGCTCGATAGTCCACACACATCAGAAGTGTACCGTCTTGCTTCTTCTGAAACAATACCGGGGTGCCATATGGAGCTTTGGACGGTTGGATGAACCCTGCCTTCAACAATTCACTAAGTTGTTTCCGAAATTCCTGCAGTTCCGTCGGGGACATCCTATATAGGCTGTGTGCAGGTGGGATCGCTCTAGGAACCAACTTGATCCTGTGATCTATCTCTCGACGAGGGGGAAGCATCTTCGGCAACTCTTTCGGCATCACCTCCTGAAACTCCCTCAACAAACTTGCAACCGCATCAGGGACTTCTACCACGTGGTCTTCGCTGATCTCCCACATGGCAGCAAGATAGGTCTCCATACCTTTCTTCAATCCTTTCTCGATGCTCATAGTCGAAACATTTCCTACCGATGTCGTAGCATTCGTCATTCCGCCATTGAACCTACAACAATTCACGTAGAAGGAATTTTGTTTATTCATCAACATCATACCTCCCTAACTCGGATACAGCACCACCTTTGCTGCTTTAAGGAAATCGATTCCCATGATCATCTCAAAATCCTCCAATGGTATTTTGCTGCTTACGGTGTCCCGTAACTGCTTGTACCTTCCCCGCAGGGGTTTTAATTGTCATCGGGGCCTTGGACACCCTTATGCCCAACTTCCGAACCATCTTTTCCGCTAGGAAACTGTGGATCGCACTCGTATCAACCATTGCGGTCACATCCTTTTCCCTAACCTGTGCACCCACATACATTAGTTTATGAAAGGGAACTGACTCACTACTAACCGCATCAATCAGGGCGATCGGATTTAACGCCACATCATCCAAAGAAGCACCATCCTCTTCGGCAATCAGTGCGTTCAACTTCTCTTTCCTCAGGCACTCTCTAGCAAAGTGTGGACCGCCGCACAAATAACAAGCAACCTTGCCCTTCTTCAAGGACGTCTCCCTGTTCTTCGAGCCATCATTCTGCTTGCCCTTGCCTTTGGAATCCCCCTTCTTGGAGTCTTTCTTTTTCTTCCCCTCGGACTTCTCCTGTTGGGCATGGCCTTTGCCCTTAGAAGAATTTGAGGAGCCCGCTTTAGAGTGTTTCGCCATACAAAAATCCACCAAAGCATCGGCGGCCGCGATTGCACCAACCACGTCCTTCACATTCTGCCTCCGTAACTCCATTTGAGCCCACGGTTGTAACCCAGATAGGAAATTGAAGAGCTTGTCCTCATCTGACATATTCTCAATATCCAACATTAGCGAACTAAAATATTTCACATAATCTCTTATTGATCCATCCTGCTTGAGCTTCTTTGAGGCATCCCTCGCGAGCCAAGAAGTATTAATGGGAAGGAACTGATCCTTGAGTTCCTTCTTCATTTGTGCCCACGTTTCCACTGGAGTTCTACCCTCGTTGATCTCCGCAAAGGTCCTTGTCCTCCACCAGAGCTTGGCATCCCCATCCAAGTACATGGCCGTCACATTGACCTTTTCAGCATCGAATAGCCTAGCAGCCGCAAAGTACTACTCCATGTCCCACAAGAAATTCTCCAACACCTTGGCATCCTGCACGCCTTCAAACACCCTGGTTCACGTACCTTCACAAAAGAAAGTTGAGATGCGGAGCTTTCACCTCGCTCGACATCTATGGTTGCAACAGCACGCCTCAGCACATTGATCTCGAACTAGGACTCCTCTTGTGCCTTCAGCACATCCTCCATCTAATGTTGCAACTGTTGGATCCTCTCCTCTAACATCTCGAAACGAGTATTGTGAGAAGTGACTTCTTCCTCCCCTTGAGGAATAGGTGCAATGAGTGCCTCCACCCTAGACACACGTTCAGTTAAGTTGCCTACAACCATTTCGAACTTTGGCTCTGATACCAGTTGATACAAAGGTCACCTTTGGGACTCGAACTTTCACCGAAGTCTATTGCCAAACACCCTTTGCACGGAAGTCTCACTTAGATCCGTTTAAGCAAGACTCAGCCCTCAACAAACCCTCGAAGTGTTTACCTCACATATACTTGAAGAAACAATGCTAAGAAAGTAATAAGAACAAAGACAACAAGGAAACACAGAGATACAGTCAAAAACCAACTTTATATGCTTTCCCTCAAAAGAATACAAAGAATGCTCTCTCAAATCAAATGAGTAGAGCAGAGCTCGAATGAGCTATATATAGGCATCCTAACTTGCCTTCCAAGTTACATTCAGAATCCCACTATATCTGAACTGCCTAAGTCGTGCTAGATCACTACTATCCTTATCCTAATCAGATTACATCACGTGTACCAATTAGACGACACCCCCTTCTAATTAGGACTCTAACTGATAAGATAAGATATCAACAAGATAGAGTTTACATTCAACTAGGAAACTAATATCCGTGTCCTCGAAGAACTCCGCTGTCTTCAGATGTTTAGTTCCATTGTAACTCTAACTCCTCGTCATCGCCACATCATCCAAGATCTTGCCACGATCTCTATCCGCTGATGATGCAGTGTGATCTCGCCGAAGCCCACGTAGCACATTGGCCTGATCCAATGCTTCCCACAACAAGTCCGTTAGTCATGGTCCATTCATCCGAGCGTGGCTAAGTCCTTAGTCCGTCAAGTCCTAGCCTGGGTCGAGTCAATCTCCACCAGGCCCGAGACTCTATCAAAATTTGAACCAAGTCTGATCCCACTCGCCCGCGTTTGCCTTAGTATTTTCATATACCTCCCTCATGCGTGAATCCAGCTAACCTTTTACCTAAGGTCTTCCACAAAGGTAGCTGTGAAGTGCTCCGAAACTTAGGGGTCTAACACCACCTCCCTTAACTTCCTATTACTCATGGATTCTCGACTCAGGTGCATCACACCATGTTACTAATAATTTAGCTCATCTTTCCCTAAACTCTCCATATTCAGGCAACGATCATCTTCAAATAGGTGATGGTTATAACCTCCCAATGACATATACTGGTAGCTTCCATTACTCCTCTCCCTCCAAACCTTTGTTATTTGATAATGTTCTTCATGTTCCAAATATTAGCTGTAATCTTGTTTCTGTCAAAAAAATTTTCACCACTAATAATGTGTGTGTGGAACTATTTCCTAATCGATTTCAGGTGAAGGACCTGCGGACGAAGGAAGTACTCCTCTCGGGGATGTGTCACGATGACCTCTACAATTTCCACTTACCATCCTCCAACCCTTCTACTCTTCTGACAGCTGTTTCAAGTCCTGCTCTTCTTCATCACATCCTAGATCATCCCTCTCATAAAGTGATGTCGCATCTTCAGTCCAGCCAACACTTCCGCTGCCACTCCAAACTTCCACTTCCTTGTGTCTCCTGTGAATGTGCCAAAAGTCAGAAACTCCCATTCTCTACTCAACGTCTTCACAGCACCCGACCACTGGAGTTACTTTTCTCTGATGTTTAGGGTCCAACACTTGTGCCTTCCTTCGATGGTTTTCGTTATTTTGTTATTTTTATTGATCATTTTTCTAAATATGTCTGGTTATATCCACTTCGCCAAAAATCTGATGTTCTTCATGTTTTCAGTTCCTTCAAACTCTTTGTTGAAAAGTTCTTTAATTTCTGAATCAAATCATTATATACTGATAAAGGCGGTGAGTACATTAAGCCACGTTTGTTCTTGTCTAAACATGGAATCTCTCATTTCACTACTCCTCCACACACCCCCAAACTAAATGGCGCCTTTGAACGTCGCGACCGCCACATCATTGAAACAACACGATTCCTTCTTGCCTTCAGTTATTTACTACCTAAATTCTGGTCCCATGCGGCTTCAACAACCGTCTAGCTTATAAACCGTATGCCCACTCCACTCCTCTCCATGAAATCTCCCTATGAAATCATTCATCGCATTGCTCCTACCTACAATAATCTTCATGCTTTCGGTCGTTTATGCTTCCCTTGGTTACGTCCTTATACATATCACAAATTACAACCTCGCTCTATCCCTTGTGTTTTTGTTAGCTATTCTCTTCACCAATTTTCCTACCTCTGTCTTGATCTAAATACAAACAAAATTTATACTTCTCGTCATATCAAGTTTATTGATCATCACTTCCCATTTGAAACTTTGTCAACCACACCACCCTCCTCTATTCCAGTTATTTCTCCTTCCCCCCTTACCACTCATCACCAGGTTATACCGCTTCGTCGTGTGACACCATCCTCCCCTGAGGGTGTACTTCTACAGTCCTCGGTTCTTGCGCCACAGACTACTCCTTCCACTGCACCACCACCTGTTGAAGCTTCTTTATACGATCCTTGTGCCTCCAACTAGAACTCATACAATGATCACTCGATCTCAGAACAATATTTTCAAACCTAAAATTTACCAAGTTGCCAAATACCCCCTTTCAGCTATAGAGGAGCCGCGCATCATCGCTGAAGCTCTCCGACACCCGCACTGGCGTGCTTCCGCATCTGAGGATTTGATGCCTTAGTACGGAATTGAACCTGGGATTTAGTTCCAGCCTCAGAAACGATGAATGTTGTGGGGTGTATGTGGCTTTTTCAGACAAAAAGCAAACCTAATGGCTCCGTTGATCGTTATAAGTCCCGACTGGTTGCTAAGGGTTATAGTTAACGTTCGGGCATTGACTTCAAGGAGACCTATTCACCTGTTGCCAAACATCAGACGATCAAAGTCATTCTCACTGTTGCACTCACCTCTACATGGCCACTCCACCAAATGGACATAAACAATGCGTTTCTTCAAGGTCATCTTCAAGAAACAGTCTATATGAAGCAACCTCCGGGCTTCGTTCATTCAGATTTTCCTCAGCATGTTTGCAAGCTTCGCAAACCTATCTACGGTTTGAAACAAGCACCGCGGGCATGGTACAATGAATTCCGGGACTACCTCCTTCACTATGGTTTTAAAACAAGTGCCAGTGACTCTTCCCTCTTCATTTACCATTTGAACAATGTCACTATGTATTTTCTTATCTACGTTGATGATCTCTTACTCACAGGGAGCTGCACCTCTCAGCTTGCAAATTTCATGGAAGCCATCTCCTCCCGATTTTCCTTCAAGAACCTTAGCACACCAAACTACTTTTTGGGCATTGAGATCACCCCTACTATCAACGACCTCTTTTTATCCCAACAATGGTACATCCCTGATCTCTTACATAAGTTCCATATGGACGCTGCGAAGCCTTGTGCTACTCCATTATGCACCTCCACAGTACTGAAGCTTGATGATAGTACGGCTATGGTTAATGGCACCTTGTACCGGAGTATACTGGGTGCTCTTCAATATGTTACCATCACTCGACCAGATCTGAGCTATGCCATTAACAAACTCTCTCAATTTATGCACTGGCCATCGGACACTCACTTTACTCATCTTAAGCGCATGTTAAGGTATCTCAAACACACCCATGACTATGGCTTACACTTACGTCGACCTCTACATCTCAACCTTACAGCCTATAGTGATGTTGATTGGGGCGGCAATTTTGATTCAAAAACTTCTACCTCTGCCTATATGATCTATCTTGGGGGCAATCCTGTCTTGTGGTACTCTAAACGCCAACGTACAGTTGCTAGATCCTCAATCGAAGCTGAATATCGAGCTGTTGTCAACACCACTGCTGAAATACTATAGCTACGACACTTACTGGAAGAACTTCACATACACTCTTCGGGTCCTCCTACAATTTTCTGTGACAACATAGGTGCAACTTATGTGTGCTCCAATCCAGTTTATCATTCTTGGATGAAGCATCTATCTTTGGATTATCATTTTGTTCGAGAACAAGTTCAGATGGAGTGTTTTTGGGTTTCCCACATTTCCTCTCACGACCAGATAGCTGATGCTCTCACAAAACCTCTTTCTCGCACCAAATTTGAAGCCTTTAGGACCAAGATGAATGTCTCCTCTCGGCAATTCATCTTGTGGGGGCATGTTAAGAATCCTCTAGACTCAGTATAATTTTGTTATACCAGAATCTGTTATTTATTTTATGTTAGCATCTTTTCTCTCTCTTTGTAAATTTTGTTGCTCTGTCCTCATGTATATATATTTACGCTCTCTCTGTATCAAGGATAAACAACAGAAATAATACTCTGCTTTCATATTTCACACTTCTTTAGCAACAACCTTTTACTTCTTGCTTTTTCCAAGTTACAAGATTTCCTTCCACAAAAGGAAAATAACCAGAAGTAGATTATCTGGTTGTTTGATCACTTGCCCAATCCCTATTTGTGTATCCTTCATTTTTGGAAGCATTATTCTGTGAGAAGAACAAACCTTTTCCTGGAGAGCCTTTCAAGTACCTCAAGATTCCTACACTACATCCATGTGTTGTTCACTTGGTTGATGCATAAATTGACTGACAGCACTCAGTGCATATGCTATATTCAACCCATTATGAGATAGATAAATTGACCTCCCAACTAACCGTTGATAGTGCCCTATATTTGTTTGAATTTGATTTGGAAAAATTCCAAGCTTATGATTAATTTCTATAGGCATTTAAGTTGGTTTGTCGGCAAGCATTACAGTCTCAATCAAAAGGTCAAGCACATATTTCTCTGCAGAAGAAAATTCCTTGATTTGTCCTTACTACCTCGATAATTAGGAAGTATTTAAGCTGTCATACGTCTTTCATTTCAAATTTAGTGGCTAAGTGTTCTTACAGAAGCTTTATTTCTTCTGAATAATGCAAGTAATAGTTTTGAACTAACTCATTATGATTTGTGGGGAGCCTATAGAATACCCGTCTCTTATGGTGTAGTTTATTTTTTGAACAACATTGATGATTTCTCATGTGCTTCTTGAAAAAATGAAAATGCCTCAAATTATTAAAAATTTATGTACAATGGTAGTGAGGCAATTAAAAAAAAACAGGTCAAGATAGTTCAAAGTGACAATGGAACTGAATTTAATTGTTTGAAAAAAATATTTTCTTAAAAAGGAAACATCCTTGATAGTAGGAACCTCACAACAAAATGAGTGTGTGTGTTGAGAGAAAACATAAGCAAGTTTTGAATGTAGCATGAGCTTTGAGATTTCAAGCAAAGCTACCGATAAAAATCGGGAGGAATGTATTTTTTCTGTTGGATAGTTGATAAATACGACACCCACTCAATTGCTTGGTGGTAATAACTCCTATGAAATGTTGTTTAGAAAATATCCTCAATAAAGGTGTCTGGTTGCTTATGTTATGCTCATTGTCAATATCGTGAAAAAAATAAATTTAAGGACAGATGCAGAAAGTGTATTTTTGTTAGATATTTGTATGGAAAGAAGGGATGATGTATATATAATATTGATTAGGAAAGAGTATTTTGTGTCTTGTAATGTGGTATTCTATGAGATGAATTTTTTCTTCAAAGAAGTTGATACGGGACCAAATAGTGTGATTACTTTTCTAAATCGAGGAATGATGGTGAGATGGGGCAAGATTTTGAATATGCACCTAACATAGAAGTAAAGGGGATGAACATGGGGCAAGGTGAGCTGAGAGGTGTGGAAGTTAAGGGGAGCGAAATAAACCATACAGAACATTTTACAGATAACATAGAGAAAAAGGATGGAGAAACTAAGGTAGGGACAAACAAACATACCACAAAGCAAGCAGTGTAATAAGAACTTGGAAAAGGACAACGTCACAAGTAACGACCAGTGAAATTCAAAGATGCGTCGTATAAAAAACCCGCCACCACAATATTAAAGATCTCAAGTATTCCTTATCCTATAGCTAAGTATGTGACACATAATAATTTTTTTGATAAACATCGAGTTTTCTTCATAGTAGTAACAGCAGTGACTGAACCTACAAGTTTCTCAGAAGTGGTGAAAGATCCAAATTGAAGAGCAGCCATAAGAAAAGACCCTTGGGCATTGGTGACATTACCATCAGGGAAGAAAGCGATAGGGTGTCAATGGATATATATGACTATGTACAGCTTAGATACGACCATAGAGCGACATAAGACTCGACTCTTCTATTGGAATTATGTTCATAACCCAATCGTTATATAATAGATTAAGGGCCCGTTTGGTTGAGCTTTTATCAGTAGAGCTTTTGCCAGTAGAGCTTTTCTGATAAGAGATTTTTTTAAAAGCCAGTTGACTGTTTGACTGTTAATTAAAAAATAACTTTTTTAAAAGAGCTTCATACAGTAGACTGTTTGGTAACATAAAAATAAAAAGCATTTTTATTAATTTTAACTACATTTTATTTTATAATGAAATTATTTATGCTAAATAATATTTAAAATAATTGATTATTTTGAAATGTATTTTCTGTAAAATAATTGATTATTTAATTTTTAATGAAATAAAACAATCATTTATTTTAATTAATAAGGATATGAAAAAGACAATATAGATGAGAATACACACTGTAAAATTAAGAATTGTGATTGCGTATCCGTCATGCAAAAATTTGTCAAAGCTAGATACATAAAGTTGAGCTAAAATTGAAGAAAGCAGGCAGAAAGTAAGGGGCTACATAGTATTCATCCTACTATTGATCATGGAACACAAAAAGAGAACAACTTTTGTAGCTTTCTGCATAAAATTGCCAGATTGTAATTAAAGATTTGCTGCAAGGCCACTTGAAGAGTTTACAACCACCATATTAAGATCTTTAAAATCTCCGGCAGCGATTCCATCGTCCCCTTCTTCTACACCTTCGCCTTCTTCAACCCCTAAACCCAAGTTTCTCAACCGAAGGACAATTCTTTCTATGGCGTCTTGGCCTTTATCTTTGGTGAAAAATCCAGTCTTTTCTTCTTTTGCGTAGGGTTGAGCGATTTTCCTTGGTGGGTCTTCGAGGGGAGGCTTGCGAGAGGGCCATCTCGAATGCAAGGGAGTATTTGGGGACGTATTAGGACTTCTGGGTTTTGAGTGCTTGTTGGTCCTGAGAGAAGCAGAGGACAAGAAGTAAAAACTGAAAGAAAAACAACGAAGACTGGGTTTTTTAACTGGGTTTTACGTATTAGGCTTAGGTTTTGAGTGCTTGTTGTCTGCGTTGTTGAGGCAGACTAACATCTGCGTTTTTAACGCAGAAACATAACTTTTTAGGAAAAAAGAAAAACAACGAAGAAGAACCAACCTGAGAAGATGAGAGGGATAGATGAGCAGAGGAAACAACACAGAGTCGGCTACTGTAAACAACACAGACCCAGAGGAAACAACACAGAGTCGGCTAGTGTAAATTATGTTTACGTAAGTGACGAAAAGTAACGTTAAAAATAGCTTCCCGAAAAAGCTATGATGTGGGCTTTTCTGAAAAGCTCCAAATTTTAGCTTTTGAAAAAGCTGTATTTGAGCTTTTAAAAAAGATATTTCTACTTCAAAAGTGCTTTTGAAGTTTTCAGCCAAACACCTATTTTCCTTAAAATAGCTTTTGCGGTGAAAAAAAGTACTTTTGAATGTTCCAAAAGCTAAACCAAACAGGGGCTAAATACCTTAATTTTGGGATGAGTTAATTAAGATTAATAATATGACCAATGATTTTATTATCATATTATGCTTATTGTTTTTTATTATAATATGATAAATCCTTGATTAGATTTATACACTTGCCATCATGACGGAGATTATGATAATGAAAGTCAAATATTTAGGGTTTAATCTAAAAGTATTCTTGATCATAAGATCATTAAATAAAGACTTTAATGATCCGGTTAGATTAATATGTATGTAATAGTATCTATTGGATGGATATTAGTAGATCTCATTTACTAAGTTACATATATAGATGATGCATA
>JANZLH020000363.1:2602673-2622779 GCA_026770325.2 Erythroxylum fimbriatum
CTTGCTAACGAATAAGCAGCTTTATTAGCACTCTGCAAAGTCCATTGAACGGACAAATATTGGAAGTGAGCCATAAGTGTCAAATACTCAGCAAACACTACACCAACCTCTAATTTGTAAAATTAAAAATAAATTGTATATTGTAAAATTTAATTATTAAATAAAATTTAATATATTGTTACTTAATCAATTTATAAAATATAATTAAGTGGACAAAAGTTATTTATCTTTTTAATTTTTAATTATAATTATGACAATATTATTTTTATTATAAAAATTATAGTAGATTTTTTATGGTGTTTGTACTACTTTTAATTCAATTGTAATTATTATATTTTGTTAATGAATATATTTTAATTTATATGATTTAGATTATTATATTTAGTATCTATTCGATCCTATTAACAATAAAATTTTCTCCAGGTAATAATTATGTTTATTATTTATGTGGAATATGTGAAAATAATATTAAAAATAAATAAATTGTAATTATTTTAAATTTCTATTATTATAATTTTTAGAAATAAAATTTGTATAAAATTATAAATTATGCAGTATAACGTATTGAAGGACTATTTAATATTTATAAAAAATTTAAAGACTATTTTATAAATTTAAAAATAATCTAAAATGATACTCGGTATTAATTAATATCAATATAATACCGTACTAAAACTAAATCTCATATCAATACCAGTACGGTATTTATAAGATTTGAGTGGAATCGGTGATTTCATCCTTTTTATTGTACTGAACCCAATTGGATCAAAAATAGTATTAGAAATAGATTGTACCGTACATTATATTTTAATCGGAATGTGCTGTAAAGTTTCTATTTGTATCGACTGTATACGGATAAAGCTAAAATATTTTAAAAAATATAAAATTCTGACTAAAAATTATAATTTAATACTTTTAAATATTTTTAATTAATATTTATTTTGTTTAAAAATTCATATATTTATATTAATTTGATAAATTAAACTATTAAATCAAACTTTGAATGTATTTTTAATTTTTAAATCATTAATGACGCTTACTAATAACAAATAAAATAAGGCAACGGATTTGAATGACGATGAAATTCTCTTCATTGACTTTGTTTTCATCTTATTTTTATCATTTTAAAAGGATTAAATTTTAATGAAAATTTTTTATAAGAATTTCAAACTTATATGAAATTAAAAATTTTAATATTAAATAAGTCATTATCCCTCCGAACGAATCTACGGTCCAATTGAAAAGAAGAAAAAAAGGATGTCACCAGGTTTATTTGAATGATGTTCACGCTGTACCAGCGGAGAGGAATGAGATCAAAAGGTGTTATGTTCAATTCTTTCTATCTATGTTCTCTCGATCGAGTCAGTCATACAAAGCTTACTTAGTATAGAGTAGTCAGTTGACGAGATTTGCAGACTATTATATCAATTTGAAAATTTACCCGGTCCGAATCTAAAAGGTAACGGTTGTGGGTTCCTCTATTAAAAACAAAGAGTTATGATTAATGTTTTAAAAACTGAACCGATTTAATTAATTTATTGATAAAATTAATAGACTAACTAATTTTGTTGATTTAGTTTTTAACTTTTAAATCAATTTACTTTAATAAATTTTATTGTAAAAATGATAGATTTATTAATTAATTACTCATATTTTGTAAACTTATCAATTTTATAAATAAAAATAAACTAATCAGTTTTTAATTAATAATTTTAGTTTTAATTAAATTTTAATTTTTTATAAATAAGATAATTTTTAATTATTTTTAAATTTTTATTTAAACTTTACAATGGTATAATCATAAACTTCTTTGATTTGACGGTTTAACTTTTGGTAAAAATATTTGTTAAAAGTGACATCATTGCTGCGAAGACTTTTCAAGTTCTTGATATTCTCATGCCAAACCTGAAATGGAAGTAGTACCTAACCATTTAGGATAATTGGAAGACATAGAAGACTGTACTTATGCTGCTAGGGGAAATTAATAATGACAGACTAGTATTAGCTCACGAGGATGAAGTTGGCTCCGGTTCCTGTTTTAAAATTTCACGTAAAGTTAAAAATTTGGGTTAGACTTTTACCTCTAGCAAAGAACCTATCCGATTCGAACGAAGATTACTCTAAATATAAATAGTTTAAAAGTATTTTCTTATAATTAGAACCTTCATAAAACATCTCGCGGGTAACAAAAAAAAAATCACGTGAAATTAAGAAGTAACTATTTGATGTATACAATTTAAAAATATCAAAGCAGTCCTTTTTGTTGGCTAGAATTATACAAGTTCAGATTATCTTTTTAATTTTATCCATCATTTTAACCATTGAATTGGCTTGGACATTATGTTAACTCTCATCTAATGGCCAAAACGACATATAAGTTCGAATCTTCTATTTAATTTTATCTATCGTTCTGACCATTGAAAAAGTTAAACAATCTCTTAACTCCTGCCCAATGGCCAAAATGATGTCGTTTTGGCCACTGAATAAGGTTAGACAACGTAAAAAAGATAAAGGATGCTCTCTCGAATTATACCTCGAACATTTTATATGTTTGAATTAAGATAATGTTGTTTTGGCCATTGAATAAGATTAGACAGGATAAAATGGGCAGAAAATTCTCCATTAAATTAAAACCTCAAAGATTTTATATGTTTGAATTGAGCCAGTAACAAAACTAAATAAAGCGGTTTAAATAACTTGTTATTTAATTTGTTTATTTATATATTGTATAATTTATTTAAAATACATAATTTATAAATTAGGATAATTTATACATATGTTATTAAATTTTGACAAAACATGTAATCAATCTCAAGTGTCATCATTACTAAATTACTTGTTTTAAATACTATTTTAGATTATTTTTTAAATTTATAAAAAATATATTAATTTTATATAATTAGATTTGAATATTTTATTATAAAATTTATCTTTTAAATAAATTGGGTTTAAATTTAATAAAAATTTTACCTTATCAATCATGACAATTATTTAAAACAAAATAAAACAAATTAAAAATCTACTAATTAAGTTTAACCAAATTCAGTTAGAACATTTAAATCCTAATTAATCTTTAATTTGAATATTTGAACTCATCGAATTCAAAATCAAATTTGAGCGGATTCATATTCTTATACAAAATATATGTTTTTTAGATGAAATAATGTATAACTTATATATTTTAAACAAATTGTTCACCAATTTAATAAATTGAAATTCAAATGCTATTTCCTTTTATATATTTAGAAGAACATACGCTTAAAAAAGGTAAAACTTAATGTGATTAAAATTGTAAGATATTATTAAATCATTTCGAGTAATAAATAAAAATATATAGTGTTTTTACTTTTATTAAAGATGACAATAAATCAAATCGAGCCGGGTCATTCATGAGATGTCGTGCGCAAGCTTGACCCAGTGCGATGGACCCAAGGTAGACCTAGTTCAATTTATTATTTTCTAAATTTTTTAAAAAATTACGTTGTTTTTAACAAAACAACTAGTTTGAAGGACCCAAGGCTCGCCCGGCTTAATTTATTATTTTAAACAAATTAAAAGATGATGTTTTTTTTTGCTCTCGGTCAGACATCGGACTAGGCCGACTATAAATCTTGACCCGTTGGCTTCGGGGCGGGTTGAGCCGAGCCTAATTATCATGTCTACTTTTTACTAATCATACTTTGTTCGCCTAAATTTTCATATTAAAAATAAAGAGTTGTATGATATTTGACTCTCTTAAGATTTAAGGATAAATTCTAATTTGATATATTATTAATGTATAATTAATTTTTAAAATTTATTAATAATTTGTAATAAACTTAGTTTTATAATAATCGTTTCCTTATTATCAAATTTTAACTAAAATATTTAATTATAGAGATATCATCTTATTAAACGTAATAGTAATCCTATGTGTATCATTCAATTTGTAATAAAAATTGACAATAAAAGAATAAGTATTATAAAACAAAATTATAAAAATTATTAGTAATTTTTTAAAAATTAGAAAGTATATAAATAAATAATAATATTAATAATACGTTAAAACAAAGTTGAATCTGTTCTCATTCTTGTTTCGCACATAATACGACGTAGTCTTAACGACATCGTATTGTCCACGGATCAGGGTTGGACTAGGGCTATTGGAAGAGAGGAACTTATCCTGAATTGCCCAATTGCAGAGCCCTGAATCGCTCACTTCCCTTGACTCGCCTCAGCGTTCAAGAATCGAAGTCTGCGAATTCCTTTCAATGGAATTCTCTCATCCTCTCTCCTTAATGGGTTTTTTACAGTTTTCGTACACAGTTGAAATTACGCCACTCTTCTGCTTGATGAGAGCTCTGGAAGATTGTTTTTGGAGATCCACAGGTTGCTTTAAGTGCGATGATCTAGATTCTTCGAGAAATAGGTACGCAATGGAGGTGATTAAGCGTTCGGTTTTTGGTAACTATATCCTTCTGTGTTATGGATATTCACTGGCAACTAAATCTCGTTGCAATGTGTTCTCAACTTGAAGAAAAGAAAGGAGTAAGCGGGAAATTTACCTAAATCAGGGCTTAATTCAGTAAATTTCCATTACCTGAACAAAGGACGCGCCTTCGACGAACATAAGCAGTGCTTTCGTTGTTAAATTCGCAAATATCCCATGGCTTGAAGAGCTAAAAAAACTCTATTTTATGGAGGTTCACGACGTTCTCCGGCGATATCCGACCCGTTTGGGTCGATTCTGCCCGGGTCGGTTCAAGTCAAGTTGGGGCAAGTTAATTCTACATGGGTCAGGCCGAATCAAGTAGGCTAATCTGATTGAATTTGTAATTTTATAGGTGGCAGCGGGGACATAATCGAATTGGATCGGGCCTTTTTAAGCAATGACTTGCGACATTTTCTGATCTAATCAACTTGGGCCCAAACAAGTCAGGTGGGTCAAACTCTCTGTTCAAGTCGGTTCAAGTTGGGCCGAATCCAGTCAAAATGATTCGGGTCGAATCCATTCGTCGGAAAAGCGAAAAGACGAGAAGAACAAAGTATAAGAATCCGTTTCTGCACCATACATGGTTGTCTGAGACTGACATCCGTTGATGGGTTCGTCTCTTCATTGTCCTTTCTTCTCCTACTAATTTTCCTGGACATGCTGTTCCAGAGACTCTGTACTCAAAATATCTGTCGAAGCAATATCAGCAAATATTTGTTTGTGGTATGGGCAGCTTTCGGCGCTCCCTTCCTCTATTTCCCCTCATTTCAGACATGGCTGCCTCTATATCTTTCTACCCTGTTGCATGCTTGGCCCCTCCACACTTGCATTTGATTGGTTGCATGAATTTAGCAAATGTCAAAGATGGATAGCTAATTGGCTGCTCTTTCGGGCTTTGTCTTTTGTCATGTTAGGCTAACAATCTTCAAACAAAGTTGGCGATTTCTGCGTTTAATGAATTCATCAAAGGCTGCTTGGTATAAGTCAGAAATGTATGCACCTAAATGGATTTGGTAGGCTTGGACGGATGCTGTCAATTTTGCTATAAATAGAGGAACTGCTGAGGTTTTCATGAAACACACAAACATCAACATTCATTCCTTTCTGAAATCATCTATCCTTTTTGTATACTTTTGAGTGTTTTGTTGCAGCCTTTGTACCATTCTCCACATATTAGTAAAAGTGCTCACCCTCCGGCTGTGGACGTAGGTCACATTGACCGAACCACGTAAATCTTTGTGTTCTGTCTCATTTATTTTTGTCTCTCTTTATTTTCGTTATTATTCGTCGGGCTATTAAATTCAATCGGTATCCGATCCGAGGGCATTTTATCTTAACAAATACTTATAGTGGAGTTTAGAATGTTAGAAGGTCAATACCATTATCTTTTGTTGGAGTGTTTTTAAACCATGAAATTCAGATGACTATATTGAAAGTGTCATAACCAAGCATCATCTTTAAGTATTGTTGAGAGACAAGTTTGAGAAATAAAAATAAAGAGGAAAAATGTTATATTCACAGTGACAAACACCAATTTTGATTGTGATCTCATATACTTTTTCTTACAATTGACCAATACTTAATAATTTGGTCTTTAAATCTGGAACAAAAAGAACATTAGAGATTGTTTCAATATTGTTCCCTTTAGCTGGCATGGTTACCTATCCTTTTCCTATAGTTAAGACTTTGGTATCATTGTCAAACTTCACATTATATTTATATCTCATCTAAATTAGAAAATATTATTTGTCATTGGGCATATGTTTGTTTTAACTAGTGTCCATGTTTCATAAGTACTTCTTTCTTTCTTTTATGGTGTGACAACTATCAACAAAGATTTTTCCTCATGTATTTTTATGAAAATGAATTTTTCTACATTGTTTTTAGATAAGTTAGTCTATATTTATTTTGATAATGTCCATACCTATGACATTGAAAGGATTTCATATTCAACTTATTTACTGACGTTAAATTTTCAATAGTTGGTTGAAGCCTTCCATGTCTTCTTCCGATATCCTTTCCTCTTCTTTAAAATTTAGAATTATGATTATCCTGAAATTGTTGATTTTCCGAACATCTTGCTTCATTATGGCCTTTACCTCTACCTTGATGTCCTCTCTTTGAAATTGAAAGATGATTATTAGATGTGGCTTATAATGCTTTCTCCTGTGTGTCTTGTTATTAGTTTGTTTTCTGCTTATAAACTAATACAGAACCTTGCAATTTATCAATTGAAAGAAGATGAATATCCTTTAATTCTTCAATTGAACATACCATGTAATTAAACTTAGGTGTCGTTAAATAAAGAATCTTTTTGACCATATTCAAGTCCTAAATCCTCTCATCATGAACCTGCATCTTGCTGGCAATTATCTTTATCCTTGAGAAATAAATCAAAAACTAATTTTTTATACTTATTCAATATAATTAAGATTTTTGACAAAGTGATTGAGTTGTTAACTCTTGGCCCTTTTTGATCCTTGGAATTTTTTTTTATAGAATCTAAAATCTACTTTAAAGTGTCCTTGGAAAGAATAGTTTCTAATTAAGATTGGATGATCAATAGCTTGAAAGAGATAATTGTACATCTTAAGATCCTTTAGGAGTAGCCTTTCAAGTTATGATCTTTGTGCATCTATCAAGTATTATGTCTATTGTTGGTTTAGTAACAACTTATCATAAGCATGGTGACCATTAAAGTAACGGATTGTTGTTTAAAAAATTCTTAGTTCTCATTATTGTTACATAGTTGGTTTTGTTGCTACCACATTATTTTAGTTGCTCACTCTCGTTTTTTCCGCTCATATCACTTGCTCTTTGCTTTTTTCTCTCTCTCTTAAACTATTGTCATAGCCCTCTTAATCAATTTAAACCTTGCTATGAGATTACTACTATCTAGATTAACAAAAGAATATTAGAAATCTTTATTCATGGCCTACTAAAGCCTTTATAGATTGATATATAATAAAAAATAAGACGAAATTAGACATTAGGTAAAACCAATGATTAAAAAACTTAACCAATTTGACCGGTTCAACCATAAAAATCTTGAACCGTCTATCTTTTCAGTTTAGTTTTTAACTTTCCGATTTGATTCATTTTAATAACTCTTGTTGTTAAAGACTGGTCAGTTTATTAATTAATCGATCAATTTTTATGAATTAATAAGTTCTTATAAACCAAAATAAATCGATAACTTTCATTTAATAATCTCTTTTTTCAATTAAACTTCAAAATTTTCAATTGATATAAACATTATCTTTCAATCATATTTCAAATTCTTTAATTTTATTTAATCTTTAGCTAGCTTTATGACGGTTTAATATCGATTGAACCTTTTAAACTTTATGACGGTTTAATATCGATTGAACCTTTTAAACCTAAAACCTCTTATTTTACTAGTTTAATTTCCGGCCTAATTTTTAAAACGTTTTGTCAAACATACAAAGAAGTAACAAATTCTTCAGTTAAACTCCTGAAAAAAGGAGCAACTTGGATTGAATCAAATAAAGACAACAATAATTAAATATTGCAAAACTTATAGACTTCGTGTAGCAAATTTACCAATAACTAAACAATTGATTCAACAAATTAAACCATATGATAAATTTCTTTTTGATTTAATACATTTTGCAATATGTTTATTGTGAAATTTTATGAAATATATTCTTATATGTGATAAAAATTTGTATTCTTATTTTATAATCATAAAAGAGACAAATAAAAATTTATAAAATAGAAATAGATAAACTTAATAGAATATTAATTAATGAAAGGAAGTAAAAAAAATAAAACGAATCAATTCTTAAAGAGATAAAATATTCTTAAAATAAATTTAAACAATAAATTTTAACTTTAAAAGCACATTTAATCATAAGCCTTCACTTTAGTTTTCATTTAATTTTTAATGAATTCATGCTTCAAGTCTTCTTAATTCTTGTCTACTTTATTGATTACTTAATTTAGTGCTCACAACACCATAAATATGTTGTTATCACTAGTATATCATTATGAAACTTTAGACTTAATTACACAAACATCCCCATTTTCAAATGCATTTTTGTCCTATATATTGATACATAATACACTTTCCTATGGATGAAATGCCATTAAATATTATAAATGAAAATTTGAGTTTACCTAAGAAAAAAATCTTAAAATATGTATCAATATATAGTATGAAAAAAATATACTTCACATCAAACTTTTATGTAGATAAGTAATGAAGATATGTTATCTTCTTCATAGAACTACTATTATTTAAGTTTCCTAACGCCCTTTTCTTGATTGTTTGGGCTGATGCCTGTAATATTTCTTTTCTGAGGCAGTTTAGTTTCTCTTAATTGTAACCACAAAAAAAAAAAAACTACTGATCGAAACTCCCACTACACCTCTTCTTGGAATGGAACCACGATTGGATCCTTTTTCCGTACATCTCTAATCTCTTTACTTGAGTCGCACTGTCATGCCTGTGAATGGGTCCTAATTGTGACAGGATGTTAAAGTTTAAGCCTTGAAGGCATCATCTTTTTCAAATGTTTGAAGGGAACACAGCAAGTTATGTCATCAGAGAAAAATTTTGGAGACAGAAGATCCACCATTGTAGCCCAATATCGAGGACATCATGATAACCTAAGCCATCGCCACTACTACCTTGCAAGTTGCATTATTGGCTGCAGTAAAGGAAGTGGCAAAGAGTAAAACCAAAGCCTCCGATTGGGGTGACCATGTGGTGCGAAATAAGAGTAACAAACACATTATTTCTAATAACATCAAGAATTAGAATCTCACAACTTTTTTACTTTAACTTATCAAATATTTTATATTATTTTAAAATTTTATTTAACATATATTTAAAATATTAATTTTAAATTTTAAATTAAAAAAGAGCAATACACATACTTTCTTTCTAATATTATGAAGGGATTAAATTAGGTTAAAGATATACTCCATCTGGATTTCAATTTAGGTCAAAAATGTGATGTATTTGTAGCGTGTAACACAAGTTTTAGTTACGCGCTCAAGATTTAATGTGAAAGTGAATAAACGGAAAAAAAAACACAAGAAATATCTGTCTTTGTTTCCATAACTTTAAATGAGCTTTTGGCGTCGAAATAATAGTGTTTTCACATCTTTCACAAAAGTTGATCTATTGGATGTCCTTAACGTCTTTCTGCAATATTTTTAACAAGTGAATCTCTTAACATGTTAGACAATCCGAACATTTACACTTGTTTAAGCAGTTGCAAAAAACCTTAACCTTATATATATAGTATCTATATCCGGTCTTTTCATCACATGCTCAATGTATGTTTGAACAATGTGATAATTAGGGTCTATTTTCTTTGTTAGACTTTTGTTTATTAACTTAGATCTTATATTGGGCTATTTTATTATCATTAACTGAATTAAATTTGATTTACTTAACTGTAAATTTATTAAAATTAAAAGCGTAATTAATTGTTGTCCAATCTAAGGAAAATTACTAACACCATTTTCTCATTTTCCATAAAACCAAGCCTGAAAAGCATATATTTACGGATGTAATATGAGCATTACAGAGCAGCACAGCAAGAAAAAGGTCAAGAAAATACTCGAGTTGGACCTACTTCTTTCACTTTGTTTATTACCGAAAACATGTCCTCATAATGCACAAATGACCGATTAGATTGGATAAGGATTTTCAGGATGCTTTTGCTGGGGAAATTGACTTTTCAACTGTACAAAGCACATTGGAAGTTGGAACTTGATTCTTTAAGAGATTCTATAAATGACATCACATCAATCGAGTAGCTAGACTTTAAAGTAACAATATGGCGTATCATTGGACCAAGTAATTCTCTCAGAAAAATGAAACGAGATTATAAGCTTCCTTCTATATCTTGTGGTTTGGTATGCGAAAAAGAAGTAATTTATAGATAGTTATGTCAATGAGCTAGCTAGCTTTGTGTTTGATATCGCTTTTGAGAATATAGTACTTAATAGTTTTAAGAGAGTGTCATATAATTACTAAAGCTTTAAGCCTACAGCGACTGACGGAAGGTCAAAAACTTATTCCTCATTTCTTTGAAATGAAATGCAGAAAATGAGCACATGAACACTAACTGGATATAAATCACCATTAAAGATTGCGATCTAAGCGAATCTAAGATTGAGAGATGGGACCCTGAATTCTTCTGTCATTGAATTGCTTGTCTGACGAATTAACTTGACAGGCCAGAATTCTTTCAGAAGAACATCAACATGCTGTGGCTTGCAAATCTGACCGAAAAGGAGTTGTTGGGGACAAGAAATCAATCTCATTAGCTCTGCACCTGTTCCTCCCAATAACAGGAATTGACATTCACAGTGCAATATCTATTATAGCTAGTCTGTCTTCAACTTATCCATGATTCTTGCATATTCTCCCTTTCTGTTTTTCTCCTTTGTGTCCTCTTTTATCATTTACATGCCAAGTTAGCTATAGAACAAAAACATAAAAACAGGAAAAATGTGAAGCAGAGATATAAAAATTTTGTTTAAAAAATTTAAATCGCAAAAATAAGACTTTAAGAGATGAATAGATCATTAATTTTAAAAAATATTTTATATATTTGATATAGATTATTAAACTCTGCTTACAATTAATAAATAAATGTATCTTTGAACTTTGCAGACTTCAAATTGTTTTTTTAAAAATCCATGTAACCTACAACTTCAAATTGAACTACAGATCAACCTAAAATGAAAAGGCATCAGCTTTAGTTTCAGCTTTTGTTTCTCAATCAAATTTCTGTTTGCCTTATAAAACGTTTCAAATAGGTGCTTTCTTTAGTAGTCTCCATCGAAGGAAATGATAACTTGGAAAGTTTTGTTATTACGAGTCAAGTGCAGAGGTTAAATTAAGAAAGCTAAATTGAAGAACTAAATTGAACAAGTTCAAGGAGCTAACTAGGCTTTTCTTCCTTGTTGATACTTCCAATTCAGTGGTGATCACGAGTTTACTTCAAGAAGCACAGACAAAGTCAATGACTATTATGAGTAAGTGGAGGAAGATACGTGAGCATATAGGATCATGGATTATCAACAGAGACTTTTGGAGAATTAAAGAGAATCTAAATACCGCACATAAGCATTCATGCACATTCTAAACTCCAATCGCATCATACTTTTTGTTCAACCATACTCATACTCGATAATTTATATATCACATCAAACTTTATGTTCAGTTACTGTATTGCAATCCTATTATATTAAATCTCATTCATACATTTATATGAAGTGTACATAAATGTGTAAATAAGATTTAATGAAATATGATAAAAATACCGTAATCGGAACAGAAAATTTTATCCCTTTTTATACATCCACAAAACAGTATTCTTTGGAAGAGATGGATTTAAGGCTAGAAAAGAAGTAACAATCACCACTCATTTGGTAAGTTTTCTGGTTTTTGTATTAGCAAAATGTTCCCCACTACCGAGCATCCCTCCAAATGCTGACACAAGCAAGGAAAACACAAAACATTAGCCAACAGTCACTACTCTGTCACTGAAACATCGTGTGGAATGACCTAGGCCGACCACTACTTCTACTTCTAGGGCCTATATTAACGGTGTCTTGTCGATATAAAAATGAACCTAGAAAAGCTTTTGTTATAAATCAAGCAACGATCATGGTTGAGTAGCGCAAATTAATGATGCCCTGCAAAAAAGTCCAAGGCCTAAATGCCATCATCTTTTTGCTTTCCTAGCTTGGGAGATGGCTTGCAACAAAATCTGTGTGCAAATATCGGTCGGATGTGCAGGGAAGATTTGGGAAGTAAACAAATGTCGTAAAAAAGCCAAAAGAGAGAAACGAAGCTTTCATGTGATCAGCTACCTACTAACTTTATTCCTAGCCATCTTTCTTTTCTTGGTCCCTACCAGTTAATCCTACTTCTTTGACGACATTGCTTAACAATAAGGTTTAGAACAACTTTTGTTTCATAAAATACAATGAAAAGAAAAAAGAAGGTTTGAAGGAGATTTGATGACTTTGGTCGGTCCTATTTAATTGCATTTTGGCTTAGGTTTGCCTTTTTGTCATGTGGGTTGTCTTCCATGTGTGCCTCCCTAAGCATACAAGCCAGCGGGACGTCTAAGCTTAATTTGCACTAGGATCTGAATTTGTATATTTACTTGATACAGAGATAAAGGTGCACCAAGTTTTTCTAGGATCTTCCCATTCGGATTGATCCTTTAGGGGTTTTCCTCTTTCTCAATCTAGCGCAATAATAAGGTAGTGTCTAAATTAATTATGAAATCTTCAATTACGCGACCTTAATAAAAAGTAATTAGAGATTCATGGCAGACCTTTTTTTTTTTTTTTTGAGGAAAAACAGAATTATCGAGAACAAAGAAAGGCTAAAAATCTAACCCAAGTCGACAGGCTTGCCCCATACACCTAGAATCTACAGACTTTTCTCTATCAGCGACATTACAGAAAGATTGATCTAACGATAAAATAGAACATAAAGAAGTAAGACTAGCGTCCCAATTGTGATAGTTTGCATGGAATAAGGCTACCCTTGCTAATGAATGAGCCGCCTTATTAGCAATCCTACGTGTTCATTAAAAGGACAAATGAGAGAATTGTCTCTTAAGCATTTGACAATCAAACGCTAACATTCCGATCTCCGAAAAACATATCGAAGAAGTTTGAATAGCTTGAATCGCCAACAAGCAATCCGATTCCAGATTGATAAAAAATTTTCTCTATCCTTCTCTAATGGGGTTTTATTGTCACAAAAAGAAAAGGTAGAAGTAAAATAAATGAGATATTGAATCTAATCACGAATGTGGTATTGGCTTGTGAGTTGAATTCAAAGGAAATCTCGATTACAGTAAATGTCAACCATTGCCACATCTTGCACTTGTCAATGGCCATGACCTCATTGTTCATTACTATCATACTCGATCACTTACCTAGCATTTAACAGAGCCAAGGGAATAAAATATTAAAGCAGTTAAATAACAAGTGGTAGTTATTTACCCCAAAAAAAAAAGTATCAGTTGAAATCAACTAATTTTGTATATGATAATATTTTAAGGTCAAATATACTTCTTCATTTAAATACTCTATAAAAGGATTAAAGACATTAAATTTTATGTAATTTAAAATTTTAAAATTTTCATAAACTTTACATATTGAAAAAACTCTGTTTTTCAACTTTTAACTTTTTCATAAATTTCTTTATATAATTTTTTATTTTTGAGAATTAAAAAAATTATATAAAATCTTGTTGAAATAATTACCAGTGAAGTATGTGTGATTATTGTGAACACAAGTGAATTAATAAAAAGTTATTAAAGTAATTTGTTCATCTCAACCCGATTAAAATTATGTATTTTATGATTTTCTGTAACTCGATTAAAATTATTTTATTTTTTATATGATAACCATAATTATTCTTTCTTACAAAAACAAGATAAATTAATTATACCAAAAAAATTTCATTAATTTACGTATATTGTTATTAGTTATGCGTGTCTCGTAATTAAATCTTTTAACAAAAAATCTCACTAAAAAGTTCTTAATAAAGATTTAAAATTATATATTTTAGTAATTTCAAAAAGTAATTAGATCCCAAAAAAGCTCATTCCTTAAACCTATTTTAAATGTCTAGTTCAGGCTCTTTTTTTTGTCTGAGACTAGGGTATCTACCGGCGGATCCAGTAACTAATCTCCTCGTTGGTTTGTAGGCACCTCACAGGGTGGAACAGCTAGCCCAAGAATTTAAGACTGCTCCATACCCAAAGCTAAGGATCGAACCCCTAACCACTCCATACCTAAAGTTAAGGATCGAACCCCTAACCTTTAGTTAAGGATGGATGATTGGTTCATACTCTTATTACTCCACAATTGTACCACAAAATCTTTTTCAAAAAATTCAGACAATCCTTTTGATTGAAATATATAGTTCAACAAAGTCAACAATAAGACCCTACAAGCCTTGTTCTGATTCTCAAAAGGTTGTCATCGAAATGGCGATTATAACGGCCGCCATAGCCACTGTTTACGGGAATGCCAAAGATTCAATGCTGGCCACTACGCTGTGTATTTGTTGTGGATTGTGTCGGACCACAGAAGAAAATGTATGTGCATCATGATAGTATAGTTCTATTGAGTTCATCATCATTGATCTTGCTTTTATTTTTGTTTTCTCCTATACTTTATATATATATATATATATATATATATATTACAAATGCAACTTCAATTTGGGCCACCAGTGTGGGAAGAAAAAGGTCAGTGCCATTCATAATTATAGTATGTTGACTATGTTATAATAAATTGCCATTAACGGCTGAAATCATATATATACTAATTAAAAGATTGGATTAACCATTCGAGGGTGGCTTCCTTTGGTCATTTAGTTTAATGATAATCATGCCTGCTATATTAAATTACTTAAAGCTATCAATTTGTTATTAATTTGAGAATCAAAACCCTAAGTGTCCAATCATTTTCTTGTCTTGTACATAATTTATACATCTTAGAAATGCAACTACATTATATAATAGTCATTTCATCACGAATGCCCTTAAAATATTTTTTGTTATTTTAGTTTTTAACAATAGATATTAAAATTTAAAATTATGGCAATAGTTAATATATGTAATTACTTAAGAAGTTTCCATCCAAAATATCATTAATACAATCAATAAGTATTCTATTTTGAATAAAATATGTTTTTTTTGTAAAATTATAATATTTAATTAATTAAAAAATTAAATTTTATAACTTTAACGTTTTGGTTATATTTATTATAGAAATGAAATTCTATTTCTCATTCATTATATGAAAGGTTCACTTTGCTTTATTCATAATATATTTAAAAATCAATATTAAGAAAATTAAATTGGATCAAATAATCAAATTGTGTTAAGTTGCAATTGACTAAGTAATTCAATTAAGTTAAAAAGTAAATTTCAGATAATTTTTTTTATAGTTTTATCGAGTTTAATTGCAGTCAGTTAAAAATTAGTGAATCAATCTAGTTTAACTATAAGAAGGAATAAATTTCAAAAGTAAATTCAAAATCAATAACAAATGTTATTATTTTATAAAGATTGAAATTGATGAATAAATCTAGTTCAATTAAAAAGGAATAAATTTCAAAAGGAACTAGAAATCAATCTATAATGTTATTATCTCATAAAGATTGTGTGATTAATTCAGAGTTAGGTTGTTTGACAAGTTAATTTATTGCTTTAGAAAATTCTTAAGATGAGGAAATAATGAATGTGATGGGAAAGTATTAATATATGCAAGTTCGAATATGTTGTAAAACAAAATATATTCAAACATTTTTACATAAATTTATATGAAGTAAGCAAATTATGGCACAATAATGATCTTGCACTAAGTATAATATGTTGAAAAATCAATATATCCAAAACAAATTACAGACATATGAGATACTAATATTTTTACGTGAAAAACACTTTCGAACCAAAGGTGGAAATCATGAAATCTCTAGTTTGTAAAAAAACTCTATCATTTGAGAAAATTCTTATGAAATGCTCTTCAAAGTAATCATAAACAAATGTCAAACGAGAAGAAAGAAATAATAAAGGAATCACCAACAAACAAGGAAGAAAAGAAGAGAAATCATCCAAAGTTAAACTATTGTTTGTGGGTGAAAATTGTAATTACAGTCTTCCAAACAACGTCACTATATAAAGTAACATCTTGCAAATTCCCAAACTAATTAATTTGAACTTAATCCAATAGTGAATAACTCCAAATTAAATAAAAAACTAAAATTGGTTCTAAAATTTTTTGATGCACTCTTCTTTTTTACTCCCCCTTTTCTACTTACTATCTTATATTCACCACTAGTCCAACTTTCAGACATTAAAAGGGTGAGTTAAAAGACTATAATGTATTCCAAAAAAATGATAAGTCAAGAACCATAAATTTAGATCTTTCTACATATAGGAGAAACAATGCCTTAACAATTCTTCCCTTCTTGATTGTGTAAAGGATACTACCACTTTGGCGATTGATTAGCATGCATCAAAACTTTCTTCTTGAAAATACTTGGTCATCATATCATAATGATTGTCATCCTTATGAATCTTCTACAACTTAAATAACTTAGAACATAAAATATCTCTAAATCAATAGTATCTAAAATTAATATGCTTTAGCTTACCATGGAATGTTAAATTCTTAGTAAGTTACACTATACTTTGACTATCACAATATAACACATACCTCTTTTGCACAAAGCTAAACTCCCTCGTAATTTTTCATCTAGAGTATTTCTTTACAATTTTTTATGTTATTAATAATCTCTACTTCTATAGTTCATAAAGAAATGCATTTTTATAAAATGGATTGCGAAGATGTTATTTCTCTTGTAAAGGTAATCATATAGCCCGAAGTAGATTTCCTTGTATCAACATCTTCCACCATAAATGAATTTATGTATGAATAAAGTATATGTTTCCCTGCTCCAAAATATAAAGTCGAAATATAAGAGACACAAAGATATATAAAAATCTATTTCTCTAGATTCCAATGTTCTCTTCCTATATTAGAAAGAAAATGATGAACAACACTAAAAGTATAAGTAATATCAGGTATTTGTATAAACCATCACATACATCAATCTACCAATACCTGAAGAATAAGAAACTATTTTCATATCTTCCTTCTGTTCCTCACTATAAGAACATTAATTTTTGCTTAATTTAAAGTATATTACAAGAGGTGTAAACACCACCGTAATTTTATCTATATTAAAACTTTAAAAGACCTTCTCAATGTAGTTATTATATAAGAGCCACAACTTTTTTTAGTTCTGTCATAAATAATCTTCATACTAAAAATTTGCTTTACTAGCCCTAGTTATTTTATAGCAAAAGACTTTACAGTCCTAGAAGCATTTTGACCAGTAGTAAGTATGTCATTAACATAAAGAAACAAAATAACAAAGTCAAAATTAAAGAACTTTTGCAATAAAACACAATGGTCATATGAAATCTTTTTGATGCCTTGTTTTCTCATAATAAAATCAAACTTTCTATACCACTGCCTTGGTGCTTATTTCTAGCCATACAAGTTCTTCCTTAATCTATATACACAATTATTTTTTCCCTTTAATTTTGAAGCCCTCTAACTGCTCTATATAAATCTCTTTATCTAAATCACCATGGAGAAAAGTAATCTTTACATCTATTTGCTTAACCTTTGAGTCAAAGTGTGCTGTTAAATCTAACATATCTTGGATGGACAATATCATAATAACTAAAGGAAAGATTTCATCAAAATCAACTCCCTTCTTTTGGCCAAAGCCATCGAAAATCAATCTATCTTTGTATCATAGAATTGAAATGTTATTATCTGCTTTAATCTAAAAATCCATTGATTCTTTAAAACTCTTTAATCCTTAAGTAGCTTAACCAAATCAAAAGTGTGATTATCATGCAAAGATTTCATTTCATCTTTTATAGCTCTAAACCATTTTTCCTTCAACTTATTATTCATAGCTTCCTTAAATCTTTTATATTCTCTATTGTTTGTGACAAGTATATACTCACTAAGAGGTTAACCTGATAAGAACTTCTTCTTTTTTATAGATCCTTTGAGAGAAGTTTTTGAAGTCTTTATATTTGTTAATTATTAACCAACCATAACATTATATACTAAAACATCCAAAGTATCTTTACATTGTTGATCATTTTGCACTTGATGGCCATTTTCATTATCATCTTGGATCTTAGCTGAAGGCTATCTTTAGCTTTATTTGATGAATCATTGAAAGAAACTGACTCAACATCAACCAAGCTCCTCTTGCTTTAAGAATTATTCCTCTCAACCTTGTCAATGTCATCAATAGTCTAGTCTTCCAAGATTGATAGCCAAACTCATTTTAATTATAATCAGTAAAGATACACGACTTAGTCTTAATAAGCACTCTGACTTCTCATCCTTAAGAACCAATTTCCTTCTCACTTATATGACTTAGTCTTCCATGTTTTAATTATGATAGAGTATTAATCTCCACCATATTCATTGAGCCGTCATAAATAAAACCTTGTATCATATATAAGCTAGAGGACTTGTTACCTTGAGTCACAACCAATAAACTTTCAATAAGTTCCCATTATCCATCATTGAAGATTTGTAATAACCATTATCATCAATCTTTTTTATGAAGATCAAATTCAAAGGGATGTCGAACACATGCTTGACATGTTTAATAACTAATTTTGAATATATGTTAGTCTTCAAGTAAATTGTCTTACTGTTAATAAACCTAATCTTACTATCATTGCCCATTTTTAATACTAAAAAATCATTAGGAGTATAAGAAATGAAGAATTCCTTCCTTGGCGTGACAAGATAGGAAGCATTACAATCATCAACCCAACTAGTCATATGGTATACTAATTGATAATATTTTCATCATAAGCAATAAGACGGTCTCTATAAACAATAGTAACAATGCAGTTTGTGTTATCTTCATCTTTCTTTTCTTGTCTCATCTTATTTTTAGGATGAAATAATGCTTCTTAATATACTCTACTTTATCACAATGATTATAAACGAAGTTTTTGTACTTGAATCTTGAGTTACTTCTACTTTTCTCTCTACCATTTGACCATTGAATTTACTTCTCTCTATCTTTGTTAACCAAAACATTTGACTATGATGAGGATGAAGACGAGCCCTTAGATCTTCTTGTAACTTCTTCATCCGTCTGTAAATAGGGATGGAATACAATTTCGGTCGGCAAACTTGTCGGGGAAATTTGTTTCGCCGACGAAAAAAATCCGTCGATATGGTGTTAAAAGTCGTCGTGAAATTAGGTTCAGAGGCTTAATTCTACGACGGTTTTTTTTAATTATACCGACGGATGAGTTCCGTCGCCAAAATTAAATTAAATCGCCGTCCTCCCTCCCCTCCTCTCTCCTCGCGCGCCCGACTCTCCTCTTCTCTTTCTCTCCTCTCTTCCGGCGATTATCCTCCTCCGTTGGCGTCCAACCAGGTCCTGCGTCTCCGGCGACCACAAGCCCCATATTCTCCGGCGACAACTAGCCCCTGTCATCTCTCCTCTGGTGGATCCGAAGGTAAGCCATGGGTTATGCATTTTTTTCCATGTTTTTGGACTGATTTAATGGCTTTTGTTTGTTTACTTAGGTTTGATTGGTCTTGTGTGAGTGTTTTGCATGTTAATAATGGAAAGAATTAAAGGATTTGTGTGTAGATAGGGTTGAGATGGTTTTGCCCTCAAGGTGTTCGATGGAATGCTTAACATGGTTGTTTGAAAGTTTCTTGGTCATTTAGGAAATTATTTACCTATTGTGAATATGATATGAATATGATTGGGGCAATGGCATGAAGATTTTGAAGTAAAGGTGTTACTTTTACTTCAATTGTGGTAACTTGTAATTCTTAATTTTAAGACGTAGTCAAATTTGGTTAGGATAGATAATTTGAAACTTTTAATGAGTATTAATGATAATATTCTACAATTTATCATCAAATCAAATATTGCATTATCTTGAAAAGTAGACTTTTAAGGAGCAAATATTTTTCTTTCTTGAAAACTATAAGTATAATGTTTTTTATTCCCTTGAAATCTAAAGTCACATTTTTCG
>JANZLH020000363.1:2641023-2659532 GCA_026770325.2 Erythroxylum fimbriatum
ATGAAGAGGAAATAAAGAGGACATAAGTTAGAAATGATGGATTTAGTAAAAGAGATGAAGAAGAGATGAAAAATCTGTAGTTTCATAAAAATCTGGAGAAGAACGTCTGTCACGATCGTGCATCCTGTCACGATCGTGCATCCTCAGAGGAGCTGCACGATTGTGACAGAGAGGAACCCTCAATGGACTTGCACGATCGTGAAAGAAGGAAGAAAACAGGTAGTGCACGATGGTGACAGAGAGGAAGCGTTAGGCAGTGCACGATCATGCACAAGCACGATCGTGACAGAGGGGAATCAGCAGGAAGTGCACGATCGTAACAGTGAAGGTGTAATGCCTTTTGACAATTTTTGACACCCTTCATTAGTTTGACCATAACTTCTTCTTCGAACCTCCGATTGAACTGAAATTTAGACCACGAACTCCTCACACATTTTATTTCATCTCCACAAAATTTCATGGCCATCTGAATTCATTAGGAAAGGATTGATAATGATTGATTGATGAATTTATGATGAAAATGATGAAGTGTGTTGAAATTTGTTAAATGAAGTGATATATGGCTATAAATGCCGTTGAAAATATAATTTTAATTCTGTCTATAAGAGTTTCAAATTTTGGCTCGAAGTTGAGTACTGAGTACTATTGCAGTTTGAGAATAGTCTGAAGAATTTTGAGTGTAACTTGCAGAATACTGAACCAAATTGTATAAACTTGGTTTCATTAGAAACTTAAGTCATAGAGGAATATTTGTTTAGAAGAAGATGTTGCCTAAATAACTCAATTTGCTTGTCATAATTACCATGCAAAATTGACTCGAAAAATCTGTTTTGAGAAAAAGCTAGAATAATTGATTGAGTGATGAACTTAAAATGAATTTGTATTATTGAGGTGTAAACCTAGGTTCAAATTAGACATATATGAGTTTTGAAATATGAATGATCATGTGATGTGATTAAAGGAAACATACCTGGAGTTGTCATTGAACATGTAATGTATATAATCCATATACACATTTGTGCATAAATGAGTACTTTTATAATTGTGCAAAGTTGTGATATGTGTAAATGTATGTTGCATAATATAGAGGAACATTTAGAGCGTCAACATCCAGAAGTTGCTGGGACTTTGAGGCAATAGCTATCTAGAGCAAACAGTGAGTAACCTAGATGGTCTCACATAATAAATTGTTTGTTTTAAATGTTGTATTGAATTAATTTGTGAATGTGATTGTACTGATTTTGGACATTGAATGTCCGAGGCATTTGATGCATGAATGAGATATTGGAAGTGCTCATTGTATGTAAATTTGATAGAAATAAGTGTACTCAACATAACTGTTGAATGCTGAGCCAAGGTCCAATAATATATGTGAATGAGAATGCGATAGTGAATATGGTTGTGTAATATTGAGCACTTTTAATTGACTGGATATATGTGATGCATTTCATTACATGAATGCATGAACAGATAATGGTAGTTGTGACCTGAGTAGCCATAGAAAAAGAGCCTAAAGCTCAGAATGTGATTAAGAGTCAAAGGCTCGCTATGTATAATAAGCCCTGTATGCCCAACGGATAAGGGACAGTTATCAATAAGTCCGATGTCTACAATAGATACGAGACAGTTATAAGAACTCGATCACAACAACGTAATAATAAAAAATGAGGATTGTGAGCATTGTATATACATTTAATATGTATGTTTAAATGATTGAAATGTATTGTTGAATTGTGTTGAATGAGAAAGTGAAAATTGTGAACAAAATATTTTGTGATGCTACATGATGATAAATGAAATGATGTGAATTATGTGATTGTATGTGTTGACGTGTTATATGATTTGAGTGAACCATTAAGGATGGTTAACTCACTGAGTTCGCAAAATTCATCAAAATTGCAACATTGACATTTCATGTTTAAGAGAGGAGATATAGCTTCTAATTCAAATTAGAAGAGAGCTAGCACTAATTTTTTGATAGAAGACATGACTCAAAGGTTGATCAGTTGAGACTGAATGATTTATTTTAGAACTTTTGTATAATTCCTCATGTATGTAGCATGTTTTGAATACAGAGATGTAAACTCTGATTGGTTTTTGATAATGTACATATATGGATATTTTGTAAAGCTACAATGTAATATTCAGTTTTTATGAAATGAAATGAGAAAATTTGAGTTTTTACATATTGTGATATTTACGCTTTGAATGATGATGCCATGATTAAGTTAGTGACGTGACTGCTCTAGCATGGGTACGTACTAGAATATCCTTCAGGATGTCGGGTATGTGTCTTGTGAAAATGAGATACTACACTTATACAATCTCTTAATATGAAAAGATATAACAAATTATCCAATCTAAATGAAACTAAAACTACATGTTGTAGTCGTAACTCTTTTACTGGTTTGAATTACAATAACCTCTTGCAGATAATATCAAGGATAAGGAGTCAAAACAAGAACTTGATAAGATGGATATGCACGTCTTCTAGCATAATACCCAATTCAATTAAGTAAATGAAGTGAAGGAGCCAAGATATTACGAATACAAACACCAGGCATGAGTGTAGGAAATTCATAGTGCAATGACTCTAGCAAAGATTTTAGGTTAAGAGTTACTAGTGTTGATGAGGGTGTTATGGTAGAAGTATATTCCTTATTTGTTTGCTACCTATCAATATTAAGGTTGTAGCACCATAAACCTAGCAGATTCTGCAACATAGGAAGGGGAGCTAAAAAACATAAAAATTTAACCACAATGTCAACATAAAATATCATAAAGCATTTATCATTCTAAAGCATAACAAAAAAATATCACAATACCACCTTAGAGAAACAAGCAAAATAATCATGCAAAGAACACTCCAACATTTAGAAAAATATGCATTACTTTTTTGTTTTCTTCCTTCCTACAATTAATCATATAACAGAATAGAGAAGTGATTTAGATCCTCTAAAAGGAGCTCCCACTAAATGCAGGGGTTTAAAATGTATTCCATATGGTACAAATTGTACAAAAAGAATTTCAAATAAAGAAGTACACATCACAAAATCCTCTTAGATTGAAAAAGACTCCTAAATCTCTAAAGATGATTTTATAACTAGAAGTTTTCCATACTAATTCTAGAAAATAACTAGAGCTTTGATATTTGAGTTTACCATCATTAAAGCAAACTAAATTTATTTGTTATAACCCTTTAGCTGGAGGTTTCAAGCAAAAGAGTTGAGATTTACAAAACAAAGTATAAATAAAATGCTCCTATGATATCAACTCAAGCCAATGTTTCCCTCTTGCTTCTTCTCCCTCACTTCTACCAAAAACTCCCAAACATTAAAATTCCTAACCCAGACAAGGAATATACATTTATCACATCACAATCCAAACTCATTTACAAAAAGGTAATAAAATATTAAATAACATTTTAAAAGTATACAACCATGCAGGTGAACTCAAAAATCAAATAGCTAAAGCTTACCATATAATATTCTCCCACTAAAGGAAACCATTGTGCCCTCTTTCATTTGTACATGTAAAGAATAATGCAAAGAACTATTGTATGTACTTTGCATTACGACGAACTGTGCTTAGAAAAGCTAAATCTATAAATTATGAACAAATCAAAGGGAGAAATCCATAAATTCATAATGCAAAATTTTCAAAAAACCATAAGTAGCACAAAAAACTAATCATTCTTACATCACCATTTTCCCACAACCAAATATAATGAACAAGTACAAGTATGTAGGAATAGAGAAAAATAAAGATATAAGAACTTGGTTATTGGAGAGATAAAGAGATTTAGAAGACAATAAGAAGATGTCAAGAACAATAGGAGAAATGAAGCAAGAAAGTCACGAGAAGAGAAGAATGGTAGGAGAAATGAAAACAACAGAAAACTAATTGATGTAAGATTAAAAAAAATAACAAATTTGTACTTTTATAATTTTTGTAGTTTTTTTAATTTTTGAAAACAGGAAATCATAACAAATCCAAACAAACATGCTTTATTACTATGTTTTTAAAAAGAAAACTATAATAAAATATTAAAAAAGGAATAAACTCTGACTTTACTTTTTAAATCATTTTTATTAATTTTTCTAATATTATTACCTTTAAGTAATTGAGTGTTGTTGATGATAATGATGATATTACCTTTAAGCCCTATAGTGAACCCCATATCCCAATCTCCAAGAATGGTTTGCTATAAAGACTTCGTAAGTTCAATAAATTTTAAAAAAACTCTTCAATTAAATAGTCAGAAAGAGAATAGGTATTTAATAATATGTAAAAAAATGAGGGATTTTAGAACTTACATTATAGGGTAACTATTATAAGATTTCCATTCAAAATTTTAGCATTTTAACACTTTAAAAAATTAACAAACTAGTAAATTTTCCTATTATTACAAAGATATTATAACAATTTTTGTAGAAGATATTTTTTTTATTAAACTAAACATAAATATCAAAAAGTAGTATTTTTGTAGTATATGACAATAGGAACAACTTTTGGATAGATTCATGTCTAGAAAAGCATAAAAATTGAAGGAGATGCCAGTTGTATATGGAGGGAGCACCAAATCTTTTAAGGGATGCAGTTATGGAGATCTTGGAAGTTTCTAAAGGGCCTAAAGGTAGTAAGAAGCAATTTTGGTGAAGGAATGAAGATATCTAAAGCAAAGTGAAGATTAAGAAGGTTGCCTATAAAGTTTTATTTGATAGTAATACGAATGAAAAGAGGATAGTTAATAGAAAGAGTTACAAGCTGGCAAAGAAAGAGGCGAAGAAGATAACCTTAGAGGTCAAAAGTAGAGCCTACAAGAACTTATACATTGTTTGAAAATTATAGATAGAGAAGATTATTTTTAAATTGGTGAGAGACAGGTAACAAAAGGCGAGGGACTTGGATTAAGTTTATTGTATAAAGGATGAAATATGATGGGTGCTCGTGGATGAAAATGCTATCAAGAGAAGATGCTAAGATACTTCTATAGCCTTTTTAATAAAGGAGGAGATAATAACATTTTCTTGGGTGATCTTAGTATTTATGATAAATACTATAGCTTCACTTGTTGCTAGCGTATCATGAGAGAATAAATTAAGGAGCTTTAATAAAGATGAAGAGTGGAAGGGCAGTAAGACCTAATGAGTCACTTATAGAGGTGTGGAAGAGTCCCAGAGAAAAGGGTCATACTTGGTTAGCCAAATACTTTAATGTGATCCTCAAGTCCACCGAAATGTCGAAGAAGTGGATACTTAGCACATTAAACCCTCTCTATAAGAACTTATATCAACGTTTGAAAATTAAGGATAAAGAAAAGAATATTTTTAAGTTAGTGAGGGGTAAAGAATAAAAAACGAGGGACTTGGATCAAGTTTATTGTATAAAGGATGTGTGATGGGTGTTCATATATGAAAATGATATCAAGAGAAGATTTCAGAGATACTTCTACAACCTTTTTAATGAAGGTAAAGATAATAACATTTCCTGGGGTGATCTTAACGCTTCTGATAAACACCATAACTTCATTTGTTGCTAGTACATCATGAGAGAAGAAATTAAAGAAGCTTTAAGAAATGAAGAGTGGAAGGGCAATAGGACTTGATAAGTCACTTATAAAGGTGTGGAAGATCCAAGGAGAAGAAGGTTTTACTTAGTTAGTTAAGTTTTTTAATGTGATCCTCAAATCCACCAACATGTCGGATGAGTAGAGACTTAACACACTAAATCTTCTTTATAAGAATAAAAGGGACATCCAAAGTTGTAACAACTATTGAGGCATCAAACTATTCAATCACATCATAAAGTTATTGGGGAGGGTAATTGAGAAGAAAGTGAGAAAGGGTGCATCTATCTTAAAGAACCAATTTGATTTCATGTCATGGCGATTCACGATAGGAGCCATACACCTCCTCCTTAGATGATTAATACAATATTATAGGAACAGACAAAGGGACCTACACATGTTTTTATTGACTTAGAGAAGGCTTATGATAGGGTAGCTAGGAAAGTCATATGGAGGTGTTTAGAAGCTAAAAGAGTTCTTATGTCCTATATATTGGTTATTAGGGATATATATATAAAAGTATTGAGACTAAATAAAAGATGCATAAGGAGATATAAAGCATATTTCTACTAATATCGGGCTACATCCCCTTCATGTTTACGATAGTTTTAGATATCTTATTAATAATATCCAAGGAGATGTGTCTTGTTATATGTTGTTTGATGATGACCTTGTTTTAGTAGATGAAACATAAGAGGGTGTTAATGTCAAGCTAGAACTTTGAAGGGATATGTTAGAGTCAAAAGAGTTCAAAATGAGCAGAACTAAGAATGAGTATTTAGAGAGTAACTTTTCAGGTCGTAGGGTTACATCTGATATAGAGTTCAAGATTGGTACAGAAGTTATATCATAGAAAGATTGTTTTAAATATCTTGAATTCATCACCTAAAGTAATAGGGAGATAGATGACGACATAGTCTACTGTACTAAATCAAGGTGGCTTAAATGGAAGGGTGCTTCCAAAATTCTATATGACAAGAACATATCATTCAAGCTAAAAGGTAAATTATATTATTTAGCAATTATGATGTCTATGTCTTATAGGATAGAGCGTTGACCTATCAAACATGTACATAGTCATAAGTTAATGGTGATAGAGAAGAGGATGCTTTATTGAATTTGCAACAATATAGTAAGAGATAAAGTAAGGAATATAGTAGCAAGAGACAAGTTGGGGTGGCTAACATTGATAGTAAATTAAGAGAGACAAGGTTTAAGTGGTTTAGACAAGTTAAGAGGAGACTTCCTACCTGCCAATAAGAAGATGTAAGAAGATTGTTCTTAAGGACTATAGGAGGAAGAGGAAGACCTAAAACGAATTGAGGAGAGATGATCAGGAATAATATAACCCTGCTAGAGCTTACCGAGGACTTAATTCTTAATAAAAAACTTTTGTGAACTACGATAAAGGTAGAGGACCATACATAGAGAGGTCCTTCCCTTTTCATAAGCCTCTTGTATACTTTTATTCTATTCTTGTGTTTTGTATTTAATCTAAATACTTTTGTTTATAGCACTTGCCTTTTAAGTTATTTCACCTATTTATTTTGTTCTTTTTAAATAGAGATGACATTTAGGCCTGAGGCTAGACACCTATTACAAAAATGACGTCAATTTCAGAAAATGATGTCGTTTCTTATTTTAATTTAAAAATAAAAATAGGTCAGATCAGGTCAAGTTAGGTTCCGGCTCGGGCTCGATCTCGGCTACCTAAGGCCCAAACCAGAGCCAGACCCATTTCCATCTCTATTTTTTAATTTCTTATTTGTTTTCTTTCTTTTTGTTTATTTATTTGCTTACTTTTATCTTTATTTTGATTTTTGATTTTTGATTTGATTTGATTTTTTTCATTTTTGTAGTTATTTATTTTATGTATTTAGTTATTGTTTTCTTCAAATCATTTTCAAAAACTTTTTTTTCTTGCGTGGATTCATTAGAAACAATCTCTTTAGTAATTAGGAGTAAAATGTGTACTCCTGAGTTTCCTCAAATCTCACATATTAGTAGAATTCATACTAAGAAGATATTGTCGTTGTTGTTTTTGATATATTTATATTTATATTTATATACAAAAGGTATAGGGAAAATCACTAATTAATTCAACTACCTTGGAAATAAAGCACCTTTTTATTGCATCACATGAAAATATGTATAGTTAATAATTCAAAGCAAAGTTAGCATAATCCAAGATAAGATCCACTTAAATATAATATTTGCTTGTAGTTGTGTTTTGTTTTAAAGAAAAAATAAATGTGTGTAATGAGTAAATTCTTAAGATTATATAATAATTTAATTACATATTTTATATACACTATGTTGAGAGCTATGCAATAAATTCCATCTAACTAGTATTAAGAAACTTAGGCGTCTCTGAATTCGTACTAATAAATCTAAAGATCTTAAAGTAGTAAGTCTTAAAAAGCATGCTCAATCCATGACTCCAACTCTTTGGAGCAATGATTAAAAAATCTAATCGATTTAGTCAATTTAATCATAAAAAAATTGAATCATCTAACTTTCCGATTCAACTTTAATAATTCTTCTTATTAAAAATTAATTAATCGGTTAATTTTTGTAAATTAATAAATTCTTATAAACTAAACTAAATCAATTAATTTTCATTTAACAACCTCTTTTTAATTAAACTTCAAAATTTTCAATAAATAAAAATAATCTCTTTCAATCATATTTTAAATTCCTTAATTTTATTTAATATTCAACCGATTTTATAACATTTTAATGCCGATTGAATCTTTTAAACCTTAAATTTTTTGTCTTGCCAATTTAACTTTTTGTCTTATTTTAAAACATTATTTTAGAGAGTCATCCACTACCAATTGAACGGTTGCTAAGAGTACTAGTTAAAATGTCGTTATTGCCGAAATGATGCCCTTTACAAATATATTTTAAACAAAAGCCCCTTAAACATATTAAAACGAACACATAAATAGAAGCCCACGGTTTTCTTGTTCTTTTGTTTGATACGCTGACCTCACGACATCCATGCATACAGATACTAGATCACAAAAATTACATCACACACTTATGGCTACGTTCAAGAATATAGATTAGGAGCGAAAACACAAGATAAAGTTTATTTAGGTAATATCCAATTAATTTTATAACATATTAAGGTCATCAACGTGGAATGCTCCATGATGGTAAATAATTAATAATGCTTATATTATATATATATGTGTCAAATGTAATAGTAGCCTGCAAATATTCTAGTTATACATTCGTTCTACTAATTAAGAATAAGATCGGTTTTTCAAACTCAGATTTATATCAGATGTTTTTTTTTGATAAATCAGAACTTTATAAATAATTAAAAGTTATGTACAAGCAAGAGCTACCAAAGGTACTCTCATAACACGAAAAAACAAAATGACATGCATCTAATTACCCTGCCAGCAATTGCTCCTAGTCAGGACTTAATCCAAGGCCTGCCATAATAGAAAGTAACAAGATCAAGCTCAAAACAAATACCACAAATGCCCAGTTATACGCCAAGCAATAAAACACCAACAACTACTGCCGTATTATATCAACAGATACCCAAAATATACTAACAAACACAGTCCAATCCCATAAACAATCATGGTAGTATCAAATCTTGCTAATATGTATGTATTTGCTCAGTTAATGCCCACAGCAGCTGCCATAAGTAATGGTTTACAGTGCAGAAACCATTGCCTATTAAAACTCCATAAAATTCGAATTGCATTTGGAACGTCGTCGAAATATACCAGATGTTGTTGTTATCGTAAATATAGGAAATGATTAATGTTTGTTGACACATGAAGATTTAAATGGTCACTATCAAATGGTTACAACTATTTGATGGTGGTTGGTAGAGAGTGAAGTTTGGTTGCAATGAATATGATTTTAATGTGTTTAATAATGCATGATTCGTAATTGTCGCCATCCACAATTTAGAATGTTTTATATTTGATGTTATTGTTCCTCCTCTTTTTTGTTTTTTGTTTTTTCCTTTTTGTTGGCCTCATGCATTCCACTTGATCATCAGTTGGTATTTTGCAAGCCACTTGAACTGTGTAGAAACCACAGAAATTGGTCAAAATATCTTTATTCATATAATCAATCTAGCACCTTTCTTTGTCAAACTTTGGAAATTTAATTTCTACTCTCGTTAGGTAGATAGTATTGAAAAGATCGCTGGTCATTCTATCTAAGAGAATTAGCTCTTTGATAGCTGAGTGGGATCAATTAATTAGTTGATAGATATATATATCTGTATTTAATTAAATAATTTATCTATAAATCTTAATATTTTAAAAACTAGACTAGAAGATAAATTGACAAGACAAACGATTTAAGGGTTAAAAGGTTCAACCGGTATTAGATGGTCATAAAATCGGCTAAAAATTGTATAAAATTAAAAATTTAAAATATGATTTAAAAAGATTGTCCTTATCTATCAAAATATTTGAAGTTTCATTTAAAAAAAGAGATTGTTAAATAAAAATTAATTGATTTATTTTAATTTATAGGAGCTTATTAATTTATAAAAACTAACAAATTAATTATCATAAAAAATTATTAAAATAAATCGAGCCGAAAGTTTAAAAAATGAATTAAAAAGTTAAACGGTTCAAAATTTTTAAGATTAAATTGACCGAATTAGTTGAATTTTGCAATCATTGATAAATCAACTTTATATTTTCTTTTCTATTATTTTATTTGCGAAATTGTACTACTTTCTATATTACCATGTTTGACTTTTGTTTCTTAATCTTGAAAGCTAAAGTTCAAAGTTTGGCCACATATAGTTGAATGCCTAGCTTCTACTTTTATAACACTTGTCGTCATATTCTGCGAATGGCGGTATTTGAGTTTTAAACAGGAAAAGTGTTCTTAGTACTAATTTTGTTTTTCTTTTCCAAATTTTCGAGCTGCCATTATGAAAATATTGGCTGGCGTTCATATTCCTTTCACGGTCAAGGAAAATGGTATACTAACAAAAAGAGCTACTTTGATCTAATACATACAACTGATTTCACTAATTAATTAGAGATATAGCACTCGATGGATGGTCATGTTGCTGCAGAAACTAATTAATCCATGGTCTATGCAAGGGTAAGGAATGTTAGAATCTTGAACTACTTTCTTAATCTCTTGTATTTTGTATGGAGCTGATTGCTTTCTGGTGACTTGGTTTACTTAATGATTACTTATCGACAAGCTTGTAGATATGCATATATGACTACTTTTCTTGCATGATTGGTATGCATGCATCTTGTCAATCAGCCAAAATGACCCATTTGATCTTAGACCTTTCTCGTCTCAAATTTCGGCTTTTCTCTTTACATTAGTCGTCTTGCTCATTCATTGAAACAATTCACATATAACACACAAATAAAACCCTAAACCACCTTACTCAGGTGAAGAGTTTAACCCAATCATTGGATATGTGTTCAGAGGTTTATCACACACACAAAGTAATTAAAACTCATGGAAAAAGTATATTACAATCCAAAATATAATAAAATAAAATCTTAACAACAAGTTACACATTATTTTTAATTAAATAAATATTTTTATTGTTGTATTAAAATTTTAGAAATTGAAGCTCAAATAGACATATTAAAAATAAATTGAAACTAATACAAAAAAAACTGAATTTGACACTAAATTATCCGTTAATCCTTTAGTTTTTGTACCTATTATTATTATTATTGAGATCGTCTCTCACTCAGGTAGGGACAGGACTGTGTATTGCTGAACCTCTCCGAATTTTACGTTTTAGTGATAATTTCACTTGAAGTTACTATCATAACTCTTACTAGTTACTGCTGTCATTTTGCTTTGCTTAATTGATTTGAATTGGGTAAGCAAGAAGACAAGTTAAAAACAACTCGAGCATGCATGATGCTTCCCACTTCATAAAAGAAGCTAATTTTGTACAGACAGTTTGACCGTTGACCTCCCGCGTGATTTTATCTCTCTGTTTCCCTCCGTTGGCGTTTTCATATTCTTCCCCTCCGTTCCGTTTTTGCCACTACGGGCTTTCGCTCTCTGCTTCCTGTTTCTTTCCGGTAACGTAGTTAATATGACACGTATATGAGGGTAAAATCGTCATTTAGTTTTCCCTCTTAAAATAATTGAAAGTACAGCTATGGACGACATAATAATACCACAAACACCAGGCCCACCTTCACAGAAGCGCGTGTACTCTCTTACTACAGGAATAATGACCGGAGGAATGATTCAAGTTTGTGGAACACGCAAAATCATGGCGCGTGAGACAATGATGTGTCCCAGAATGTAAAAGAAAAGAGGTGGGGTTTAACTGTGTTTGTATATATAATTTATGTCCGTATTGTGAGAAGGCCTTCTTTTGCTCTTAGCTTTTGCTTTCTCTTCCCTCTCTTTTACATGTCTCTGACCTAATTGTCTCTCTTTGATCATCAATATCATCACCACCAACAAAATTCACCTCTCAATCAAAGGGAAGATCCCTCTAACTGTATTGGGTCTTTCTCATCTTTGTCATCTAATTCTCAGATCTATCTATATATCCAAGTAGCTCACTTTCGTGCTAGAAATAGCTAGCTTGCTAGGTCTTTGTGCTGTATTTGACACATACGCACGAAAGTTTTGTTGGTGCTGACTTTGGCTTGAAGAAGGTTTCGGAGAAGAAAAAGGGAAGAAGTTTTAAGATGACTCCAGCAAATTTGGCAGGACAGTTTGGTGACACAACTTACACTAAGGTGTTTGTTGGAGGGTTGGCTTGGGAAACCCAGAAAGAGACCATGAAGAAGTACTTTGAACAGTTCGGTGAGATCTTGGAAGCCGTTGTCATTACCGATAAGGCCACTGGCAGATCCAAGGGCTATGGATTTGTATGCAATTTCTTGCAATTTTGTTTTATTTAGTAGCAAGCAATGATCTCTGGTTCTTTTTTGCTCATGTTATTTTCTTGTATCTATTACCACTAGATCTTGGTGGGTTAGAAAGATCCATAACAGAACTTGCATGAAAACTATGAAATTCAGTACAGAATCATAACAATTTGTATATCACTCGCTTTCACGCTTTGTTGTGTGTGCTTTCTTGTCATGGTTGTTAATTTTGGGGAAATGTGTTCTTTGCTATCAGGTAACTTTTAGGGAACCAGAAGCCGCCATGAGGGCATGTGTTGATGCTGCTCCGGTGATAGATGGTAGAAGGGCAAATTGCAATCTTGCATCTTTAGGTGTTCAGAGATCTAAACCCTCAACTCCAAAGCATGGTATATATATAAACTCATTTTTCTTTACTTTCTTGTGTTCAATCTCTACATTATTTCTTGCAATTGAAGTTCTTATCCAATAACTTAAAAACAAGTTTTGGATTTATAGCACAATTCAGATCTATAAGATGTTCTGAAATGTACAAGTTATTCAAAAAAAGATCATCGCTTTCACTGTGTAAAGATGCTTTTTATTTAACTTCTCATAATCCAACTACTAATTTCTGATTCATCAAGCCATGTTTAGAGTTAACGGATATTCGGAGATAGTTAAAAGCAAGATTTTTACCCTAAGAAGATGATAGTGGACCAGAAATATTCTGTTTTGAACAAAACATATTCACAGTCAAAAACCGAAATGCAGCATGAATATTCCTCCTTATTGGGAAAGTTCTCTTTTCTTTTTCTTGTTCGGAGTTTTTGAAAGTACGTGCACAGTAATGCACTAAATCGATGCAACTATCAAATGGATAACTTGTCCTTCCATTGCAGACAAAATCAATATAGTTTTTACGATAAATGAGATAACAGTTTATTAAACTCCAGTTAAAAGATTGAGACATATCTTCATCATGCATCTCATAAACTTTATACCACTGAATGCTATTGCATGTATCGTATTCTTTTCTATTGGTATCAGAAATATATATAAATCTCTTATCACAACCCGAATAAATGACGTTTCTTTCTTGTTATGAAAACAAAAAAGTAGAGGTTACGAGGGTAATGATTAAAAAAAAAAATGGACGTGTTGTGGGTGAAGGTGGAGGAGGAGCAACCGCAGGAGGCAGGAACTTGAGGGTAATGAACTCATATCAGACAGGATTTGGAGGAGTGGGAACAGCTTTTCCTACACCAGCATCCTTCCCTCATTATGCCATCCAACAAGGCATTCCTTACAATGTCTATGGGTATTCACTTCTTTTCTTTTTCTTTTTCTATATAAATATGGGATAATACTGCATGCATGTGCATTTGCCAACTCACGCATACCCAACCCCATCAAACTAGGGTTGTCAACCACGCACGCCTCACTTATCTGTCACCCCACTTCTTCCGCATCTTCTCTCTCTCTCTCTCTTAAAGTGAAGCTGAATAGGAACCATTCACTTGTTTATTCTTTTTCCATCATCATGGACTCACTGTGTCTATTCACATGCTAATTCCTCCCTCCCTCTCTCTCTATAGACAGACACACATGTCCATGGCGGACTTTGTTCAACTACAAGATGTCTACCATCTAAATTACGCATCATATCATACGCATACTGCATTTGGCCCAATACAGACACAATCACGTGCCCGTCATGTCTGTCAAGCTCTCTCTCTCTTTCTCTCTCTCTCATGAATGTGACCATATATGTTTTTCCATGCATGCAAGCTTGTGCCTTTTCCATTAGGGTTTCCTAGCTAATTATTCTATTTTTCTCATCATTTTCTGTGTTGGTACTGACAAACATGACATGGGCATTATATTCTATTGTTTTCTTCAAATTTTAAGGTAGATGGTAAAAAAAGTTGATAGTAAGTTTGTTTTACTTATAGGAACATTTACATGAATCGTTCATTTCTGGGATCAGTTCCATTCTTAGTAGCACCCGTTTTGGCTTTTACTATACTTATTTTAGAAGATTCAAAACATTTATCATTTTGCTTTTTGGAAATTTTCATGTCTGCAGGTACTCTTCATACTCTCCAGACTACAGTTACCCGACGGTTTGTACAAACTTCTCCTTTTCTTTTGCTTTGCTTTTGGCACACTACATCTTAGGATGCGTTTTGAAGCATATCATACATGGCCATGCTTTTTCGCAGACACTGACTTTTCACCTTTCTTTTCACTCTTCAAAGATTCCTTTTTTTTCCCCCTCCTTTTCCAAACAGTTTTCACATAAAGCAACTAATTAGGCTTAACTGATCATAAGCAAAAATCCTTGATAATCATATAATCAATATGTTCAACAGTATATTCCATAGACGTTAAGAAATATAATGGCTACAGACGAAAAATCCTCCTCCTTTCTTCTTCTTCTTCTTCCTATCCTCTATGGCATCACCATTGATTCAAGGGGCAAAGCTAAACTCTGCCAAGGCAACAACTGACTTGTTTATGACATAGAATGGTAATTAAGGAAATCGATTTTTTGCAAGTTCTTATCCTGCATTATCAGGCAATTCAATAGAATTATCAATTACGTACCCTCATTTAATCACATTCTAATAAATCAATTTGTGAGGATAAATTTGTAAAATAACTTTTCTTTGCCATTATTTTTCTAACAATCTACATCTGATAACTATGGAATAATGAATACCTCAATACCCGTCGAGTTTAACCAACTTTTGCACTTATTTACGCACTCAATATTCTGCAATTTATCCCCATTGTCTTCACATCAACTTTTCGAAATCTTTAATGCCGGTGACAAGATTACTCTTTAAAGCTTTGCATTTGGCTATTACCATCAGTTACCAATAAAATCATTAACCAGATAGGGATCCAATTTGAGTTTTTTTTTTAATCTGTAAAGAGTAAGGAGTACTGACACAAATGGTGGAAAAGCAAGCTAACAGCTGGTGGTCAATGCTACTTACTTTGACTCGTTTTGACTGGTTTATTAATTCGATCATATTGGTGGTGGTCCATTCTGTTCACATACATACAGGTTTCATAGAAATATGAGAAGTAACATATTCCATAAACATATGCATTCTCTTAAATGCAATCTCCTAATTAAACTGCAAGTGTTAGTTAGTCACACGTACGTATTCAATGTGAATTTAACCATGTTGCAGAGCTACTACAGCGTGTATGGAGGAGCAGCTGCACAGTATCAATTGTATGGGACTGGACCAGGCGGAATGATGACTGGCGCTGCAGCTGCTTATTACCCTTATCTTCAGTTCGGTGAAGGAAGCGGAGGAGCCACAAGCTATGCTTCTGGACAGAGCTACGGAGTCCAGTATCCACACCAACTATATCAGTACTCCCCCATTAACTCAACTGGCGGCTACCCTCAGCATTATGGAACACCCATGTCTCTTGCACCAACTGCAGCTTTACCATCAGGTAAATTTTTACTATTCTTTGCTTTTCTTTTTTCCCTTCAAAAAGTATTTCAAGTTACACAAAGTAACGATCTCCTCTTCTAGCACCGTAAATAAGTAGCTTTAATTAATAATGTTTTTACATGTGTTAACCTTACTCTTAGGTTGTTTTGTAGTGGAAAGAGTACTAATATCTTTGACAGTGTGTTTTGCTGTCCCACAGGCGTGACAATGGCCCTTCATGCCCCACCAATTCCTCATCGCTAGAGAAACTATCAAGTCTAGCCAATCGTATGTATGCTTCCTTCAGCACCTTCCTTTTGAGGTCTCGACAACCTTCGGCCTAACCATGGTTAATCTCTTCCTAACCTAAGCCCATGCTTGGTTCTTGGGCTTTTTGCACACATACATGCCCTCCATAGGGGTCATAAACGACCACTCCCCAAGAATTGGGGAGAATCATGCATTTTTTTTTCTCGTGCATATCTTTTCATCAAAGCGGTTCCATGAAAAGAACCAGATAAATCACTTGTATTGTATGTATAATCACCAACTCAAAGCTATTGAGTTAGCTTGGTTGGGAAAAAAGTTTTTTTTCCTGTGGCCCTGGAAAGGCTAAGTGAAAAAAAAACGTTTTGTAAATTTTTGCCTAGGGAAGGCTAATCAACTCAAAAATGATTTGCGAAAATGTACATTTCAACAAGAAAACTTTCAGTTTCAGTACTTGTTTTAAATGGCTAATCCCTCCAAAAGACTAATCAATCACCTCATCGAGAGGAAGTTTTTAGGGGAAAAAATAACATTGGGCACTTGGAATGTCCAATGTTCTTTTTGTGCATTAACATCTAGCTAGCTAGTCTTAGGGTTAGAGAACTAGGACCATGCAGTCATGTTTCTTTAAAATGCTTTTCAGTTAATTTTTTTTTATAACTTTTGAAAATCATGATGTGTTTTGACTAGAAATCTCCCCTTAGGTCAAGGGAAGAAATCTTAAACCACATCTTTGTTTTTCTCTCAGAAATCACTTGTAAATTTCGTTCTGGCTAAACATGGGAGTTTAGCCGAATTTAGAATACAATTAGGAGGGGTAGTGTTCGTAGCTTGCATTAAGCATTTTTCAGTTAAATATCAAGCTAAGAGCTCCATGAATGGATATGGAGGTCATAGCACATGCATGCAAACCCTAGGGATATATTTTGGTTCCCACTGGGTTCTTCTCCACTAACTCACCAACCATGGTTAGGTCGTAGGTAGTCATCCTCATTAGTCCCTTCTCGTCTCCAATCTCTGCCAAATTTCTATCTCTACTCTCTGTCTTGGACGTTTGCTGGAGATAAACTGAAGATAATCATTATATGTATAAGGCTATAAGCCTATGTGTTTGGTTTGTAATTAGGATGCTTCGTAGCTTACTTCAATATTCATTCTCCAACTACGGTTTGTTGGAAAATGGATATCCTACTTACTACTATGCTTTAATTTGGACTTCCATGCTCACTTACTTGCACTAATGCTTTGTCCATGGATGACAAAGCAACTTTATTTTAATTTTCCGAAATTTTGTATTGCCTTCTTTTGTTGTTTATTTTTTGCTTCTTAACATAAAATAATAATAATCATTGTCAACGATTCAAGACAACCAAAATCTCAAAGCTACCTAGCATATGAAACCAAAGAAATATCACCAAACGACAAGATAATTTCAATAATCAACTTTCCCTTAAAATTATGTTCTTTGGATGTGATTGAAATTTTTCATGAAAGTTTTTTCATAGATTGGAAATTGCATATCTAATCTAGTACCCAGCTGGGCTCAGGCGAAAGTGAATTTGGTAAGAATAAATGGAAGTGAAATTGGAGACTGTTAAAAAAGGTAATCAGGGCAGGCGACATTTGAAATTCCCTACATCAAGGTGGCCTCTTACCCCTCAAAATATTAGTAGGTGAATAATTGTATCGATCTCATATTTTATTATGAGTTGATACTATGACTACTTATCCTCATATGTCCACCTATATAATATAGCAAATGCATGATAAGTTCATACTATAAATCCTTCGAAGATTGAGTACTTGATCATCTAATATCTATCTATATAAGATAGCGAAGTACAAGTAGTGTTAGATTTGCATATTCAACCATGTAGAAATGTATATGAACTCTCAATAATAGGATTTGATATAACTTATAGTTTAGATGAGTTCTATTAACTAAATCAAAAACTAAAAAGAGATGAACAAAACCTAGTGTCAAATGGATGGTAATTGTTAGACCTTTAAGTTCAAGTTATAGAATTGTGACAGTGTTGACAAGCCTTGGTTAATGCTTAGCACTCAACTTAACAAAAATATGACATGTTGACAATGAAACAAGACAAAGATTTGCAAGTAGGCAAGATAAAGCAAATATTATTTGAAGTTAATCACAAGTTACTACAATGATAATCAACACACAAGAGGAGGGGGGGGGGGTTGAATTGTGTATACTTTTTTGTTTTACCCTTCCTTCTAAACAACTCTTGTTTAATCAGAATTACTATGACTTTTGTAAACAAAAATAAAAAACACAAGTAAGTAAGAGTAAGAGTTAAGAGAGTTTCGACACAGCGATTTTATCCTGGTTCACCCCAAACCGTG
>JANZLH020000363.1:2667542-2689057 GCA_026770325.2 Erythroxylum fimbriatum
TCTGCTGGTGGACTACCTTACCCACATAACAGGTAAGCATGCATAAAAATGGACCTATCTTGTCCAACTGACTGATTCTCTGAAATGGATTTTTCATGCAAATCCACATAGCTGATTTCTGAAAACTGATTTTTCATGCAATATTCATGCTGTTCTCATACTCATGCTATCATTCATATCTCATGATCTCACTAACATCAATACTCATTCAATTCATGGCAACTTTTCACAAAGTCATGCACTGCTAATATTCTAACAACTCATGGATCACTTAATGCTCATTTCAAGCAAAGTCAAGCAATCAATACAAAGTCAATATCTATTTTCAAGTAGTTGGATATCATAAATGTTATTAATTAATTTGGATTCATTTCTTACTAACATAAAGATAAACATGGAACCTACCTTAGCTAGCTTAATCCTTGCTTAACTTAGCTCCTCTTCTTGTTCTTCTTGCCTTCTTCCTTAAGCTTCTTCAACAACAACATGAAAAACCCCATATCAACTTAGGGTTTCAAAATTGAAAAGCCTAACAAACCTTAATCATGCTATTAACTCTAGAATCACTAAACCCATTTCATATTTAAGCATTCTAACTCAAAACCCATGCAAAAGCTCAAACCTTAAACCATGACTTACCTTAAATCCTTGCTCAAATAAGAGGTTTCTTGGCTTAGATTGTAGCTTGAGCTCTCCTACACCTTTTTACTTCTTGAACTTTCACCAAATAACCTCTTGAACCTCTTGAAAAATCAAACCCTAGGAAGCTTTTTATTTTCTCCTTCTTCTTTCCTCCATGCACGACACTTCTTCACTCTCCCTCTCTCACTTTCGTTCCTCTCTCAAATGCAAGACATAAAATTTCCTTCCTTCTTCTTCTTTTATACTATCTAACTCACTTAAGCCCAAAAGGCCCAAAGCCCATTTCACTTCTTCTCTTATTTCTTCTCTTCTTACTTCTTTTCTTTCTTTCTTTCTTCTACTAACTTAAGCCCAAAACTTATTCTCAAGCCCATTTAACTATTTCAAACCCAACTAACTCATCCAATGCATTTAATTCAACTAACACATTAAATGTCATTAAGTTCACCTAACTCATTAATGCTATTATGTTAATTAATGTCAATTTAATTTATGCTAATTAACTTCATTTAATGCTACTTACTTAATTAAAGTCAATTTAATTAATCTACTAATGCCTTAATTTATCTAATCATGCTTAATTAATCATAAAAAAAAATTCGGGGCTAACAAATTAGGTAGCATAATTCACGCTTATGCATAATGTGACATATACGCACACGATATTATTGATTTTGCACATGACAATTATTTTTACATGCATTCATTGACATTTTCTGGGTATAATTGATTGCTTAAAATGCAATTAAAATGTTAATTGTGAATAATTTGAGCTGAAAATTTATTTGGAGAATAATCTGATTATTTCAGATTTTTGGTGATTTTTTTTAGAATTTTCAAAGATTTAGGGTTTTTTAAAATAAAGAAGACAAATGGGAAGGTGACACATGGCCCACATGCATGGGTGCCATGTGTCATTGAATTGTTAACCCACAAAGTCACCTTATCTTGCAAAGAAAATTTTTCTGCAACTCATTCTCGGTTGTTCTTCACCGCATGTGCCAACCCCAAACAAAAACTCTTTTGCTTATACATCACCAAAACCAATTCATATATATTGTTTTATCACTAATTATTGCTATTTGCTTGACCTACCGAAAGCTTTGTCTACTCTTATTGTTGGAGTTTTACAGGAAACAATTTTTGCTTTCATTTTCATGGTTATATTAAGGATAATTGACAAAGAGATGATGTTTTTAGGCTTATGGATGGGTGCATGTGTGAACATTTTTGGACTGTAAATCGATGTTTAAAATAATGCAGAAAAGATGTAGAAAGTGATGAAAAACTGTAGGTAATGTTCTGTCTTTGGGTGTTGTATTTGATCTTGCATTTGAGATGAAAAGAATGAAACTATATGATGAAATGAAGATTTGGATGAGGTTATTGTTGGACATGCAGAAACATATATGCAGAAAAGTTGATGAACATATGCTCAGTTTTTCATTGTATATGTGTAAATGTTTGGGTATTGTTAGAGATGGATTTAAATGAGGTTAGAGTTAAAGAGAACATAGAGCATAATGAGGTGTTGTGTTTTAAGGAGTAAGATGATAGAAAACGTGGACTGATGGGAAGAAAAAAAAAGAGAAAGGTGCAGAAGTTATAAAAATATAGTAGAGAGAGAAAGTGAAGGTGAGATTTCGGATTTTGATTAATTAAGTATGAACCTTGGATTTTTGCTTTGTTGTGAGTTGTTGAGCTGAAAGGAGAGTAAGAGAGTTGGTTTATGTAATGTATGTAGTAGATATGAAGTGTAAAAGTGAAAAAAATGGGTTTTCGGTGGAGTAGATGAAGGTCTGCGTTCGAGAGAGAGAAAAGATGACGGTTTGCATGTATGATTTTTTTTGTTGAACATTAAGTCTTTTGGCTATAACTTTTTCATCTGAACTCCAAATAACTTAAAACTTGAATCAATGGATTCCTAAGACATTGTTATTTCTCTCCATAAAAATTTAGAGCTATCTGAGTTAATTTGAAAGTGATTGATATGATGAAAGTGTGGAAGTCTGTTGGAATGTTATGAACTGGAGAATTTTCATGAACATGCTTCGGTATTCCGATTATAACTTGAGATGTAGATTTTTGAATGAGTTGATTCTTGATTTAGATTAAACTAGATACATATGTATACAACTTTCTTGAAGAAGTTGACTTTTAATTCTGTCTTTAAGACTTTTAAATTTGGCATGAAACTACATCTTAGCTTAGGCTGCAGCATTACCAGGGATAGAAATCATGTCCGGTGATTATTGAATAAACTGTATTGACGTAGGCCGAATTAGACTGAGGTATCTCTAACAAATTTGTAGCTCATTCTCTTAGCTTTAAATTCGTATAAAGTTTGTAATTTTTGGATACTAGAATTGAGAGATATGAGGTGTACAACTTGAATGCACGATCATGCATTAGCCAAAATTTCAAATGTGCACAGTCTGTGATATTTTGTGCATAACTCATTGAATAATGAACCAAATTGAATGATCTTGGTATCAATAGAGACTTAAGACATAGGAGAATACTTTTTTAGAAGGAAGTGTCACCAAATTCCTTCACTTTTATGATGAAAATAATTATGCAAGTTGAACCATAAGTATGTTGTTAGAAAAACCTGAAGTGGTCAATTAAGTTATGTAATTGATTTCACATTGTTTTATTATGGCCCAAATTATAAATAAAAATGATATTAATGAGGGCTTTGATATCTGAATGATTTGATGATAAGGATCAATAAGATACTTTGAAATTGTCATTGAACATGCATTGTGCATACTTTCTATACATTGATGTGCATAAAAGAATACTTGTACATTTGTGTAAAATTGTGATATTTTTGAATGTTTTGTGTATGTTATAGAGGAGCACATTAGACACCAGTCGGACATTGTCGAACCATCCAGGCAATAGCTTCTTGGAGCGTGCTGTGAGTCAACCTAGATGAATTTCCTAGGATTGATTTGATTTGATTTACCAATTATTGAATTGTTGCGATTTGTTTCTGAATTCCAGACTTAAAGTCCAAAGAGTAAATATTTGGGACTGTATTGGAAGTGCTCTGATTTGTTTGATTTGTTTGATCATTCTGTATGGAATGTGAATTCTCAATGAAAGTTGAATGCAGGACTTAGGTCCGATGATTATAAAATTATGACTGTGCTTTATACATGATTGTGATATATGATAAATTCTAAATTGATGCATTTTATAAATGCATGCTAAGATAAAGACGTTATGACTGGAGTGGCCAGTATCAAGCATTTGCACGTAGAGCTTTTCTCTGTGATATATGATTCGGCACGTAGAGCTATGCTTCGTGATATATGTTTCTGACTGAGCCCAATGGGACAGTATTTGTATATATGATAGGCACTCAGTCATAACATTAATAGCGAATGTGGAGTCTCATATGCATATGTATGTGTTTATATACGATCTGATTCGCAATGATTAAATGATGTGCCATGACAGTGTGAGTGTTTGAAATATTCATGTTTTGTATGAATAATTGTGAAATATGTGATTTGTGTATGTGAATCAGGTGAAATCATCAATGATGGTTCACTCATTGAGTTCGCAAAACTCATAAAAATTGTAACATGATTTTTCAGGTACGAGAAAGGAGACTTAGTGTTTATTCTAGATTAGAAGAACGTTTTGGACTAAGTTATGGCTCAGAGGTCTGTCAACTGACGTCATAGAGTTATAGCTTTTATTTTGTAGTTTTTTCTAGAACCTATATGAGGTTTTGTAAATATTCGTTTAATGGAAACAGTGTAGACTTTATGAATGAATGCAATGAATGGTTTTAAAATTTGATGACTTCTGATTATGTTAGATGATGCCATGTGTAAGTTGGATTTGTTTTTTCTCTTACATGCCATTATCATATGATATGTACTTGAATATTCTTGAATGTTTCGGTATGTACCCTATGGTAGTGGGATGTTGCACTTTTGGTATCAGAGTATGGTTTGACATCTTTAGGGACAAATATTAGTTGAGATAAGATAATTAATGAGATATTTCGATAGTGATCAAAACTTTTGTTTATTATAATTCACCTTCCATAAGAGATCACATTGGAGAGTCAGCTGAGATGAAATCTGTAGGAGTCAATTTAGAGTCTCCTATACCTGAGTTTTCTCGGATGCCTCTGAGAATTCCCGAGAGGCGAGAAAGAAGATATGATAAATTGAGGAAGTATGGGGCTGTAGACTTTTATGGAAGTACAAAACCAACTGAAGCAGAAAGGGTAGTTAGAGAGAATCGAAAGAGTGTTCAATCAGATGGACTGTGAAGTAGAGAAGAGATTTGATTATGCAGTCTCGCTACTGCAAGGTCCCGCATACCAATGATGGAAGACTGTGCCGGGTAGTACTACCAAGCCTTATAGTTTGACCTGGGAGGATTTTCTGAGGGTGTTCCGAGAGAACTACATGCCGAAGATTGACACAGATGGAAAAATGAAGGAATTTTTAGATTTGAAGCAAGGCAGACTCACAGTGGCAGAAAATGAGATAAAATTCAATGAACTAATAGGATATGCAACTGCATTAATCCCAACTGAAGAATGTAGACGATTTGAGGATGGTTTGAGTATGGAGATCAGAAGGAGGCTTGCCATTTCTAATTTGGGAAGTTTTACAGAACTTCGAGCGGCTTCGATCAGAATTGAACAGTTATTGAAGGATGGTCAGGAGAGCACAGACAGGAGGGTAGAGGAAATAGGCAGGATGAATCTCAAGCTGATTCTGGCAGAAGTTTCAGAAAATGCCAGAACAGATCGTCTCGATTCCAGTCTAGAACGAGACAATCTGGATCTCGATCTAGAGGTGGATTTGTCCAGTCTAGGAGAGGTAGAGGACAAGTATCTTCCAACCAGTCTCAACAGCTGCCTGAGTATGAGCACTGTGGTAAAAAGCATGGTGGCAAATGTTGGAGAGAAACTAGAGCTTGTTTCTGTTGTGGCTCATTAGACCATATGATCAAAGATTGTCCTAAAATTTTAGAATCACAGTTTGGAGCTAGAGGAGGAACTACGAAAGAGACTATGGTTCAGCAGAGTAGAGCTGGTAGATCTAGACAGAGAGGCAGAGGTAAGGGCAGAACTCAGTCAATAGGGCCCAGTGTCAGGACTGAGGTATGGAGTAATCAGCCGAAATCTCAGGCCAGGTTCTATGCCATCACTTGACAGGAGGCACAGAGCTCCCCAGATGTGGTAGCAGGTACATTGAATGTTTTTCATTTTTAAAGCATATGCATTGGTAGATCCAGGATCTACACACGCATTCATCACATCGCATCTGGCCTCTAGATTGTATTGTGAGCGAGAGATACTGAAATGTGGATTCGAGGTGAGTACTCTAGTGGGAAGTACAATCGTAGTTGGTGAGGTATGTAAAAGATGTATAGTTCGGATTGATCAGGCACATTTAGAAGCTGATATGATCGTATTACAGTTAAAGGAAATTGATGTAATTCTTGGCATGGATTGGCTTACAGCTCATTGGGTTGTAATGAATTGCTACACTAAGGAAGTAGTTCTTGAATCTCCTAATCAACCAAGAGTAGTGTTTCAAGAAGTTAGTTAGGTAGTGCCAGCCTGACTAATTTCATTCATGAGTGATTTGAGTTTGATCTGAGGTGGATATGAGGCTTATCTAGCCCATGTAGTTGACACTCGGAATGACAAACTATTCAAGATATTCTAGTTGTTAGAGATTTCCTGGATGTGTTTCCGACAGAATTACCTGGTTTATCCCCAGAAAGGGAGACGGAGTTTACTATAGACATAGTTCCAGGTACCGCTCCTATATCAATACCCCCATATAGGATGGCACCTATAGAACTGAAGGAGTTGAAAGCCTAATTACAAGAATTATAAGATAAGGGTTTCATCAAGCCTAGTGTGTCACTTTGGGGAGCTCCGGTATTGTTTGTAAAGAAGAAGGATGGAACTCTGAGATTATGTATTGATTACCAGCAGTTAAATCGGATCACAGTGAAGAATAAATACCCATTTCTGAGGATTCATGATTTATTTGATTAGTTACAGGGAGCTCAGGTGTTTAAAAAGTTAAACTTGAGATCGGGATATTACCAGCTGAAAATAGCTGAGGATGATATTCCTAAGACTGCATTTAGAATAAGATATGGGAACTTTGAGTTTTTGGTAATGCCGTTTGATTTGACTAATGCTCCAGCAGCTTTTAAGACATTGGTGAATAAGGTATTTCAACCTTATTTAGGTCACTTTGTGATTGTTTTTATTGATGACATTTTGGTGTACTCGAAGTGTAGAGAGGATCATGATGCACATCTAAGATTGGTTCTCCAGATTATGAGAGAAAAATAGTTTTCGGCCAAGCTCAGTAAGTGCGAATTCTGGCTTGATCAGGTGGTATTCTTGGGTCACATAGTGTCTGGACAGGGCATTCATGTGGACTAAAGAAAGTAGATGTAGTGATGAAGTGGGAGGCTCCAAGGAATGTGTCTGAGATCCGGAGTTTCCTTGGATTAGCTTGTTATTACAAAAGATTTATCGTGGGGCTTTCACTGATCTCAACCCCTTCGAAAAAACTTCTGAGAAAGAATGTGGCTTTTAGATGGAGTGACGATTGTCAGAGGAGTTTTAAGGAGCTAGAGCATCGGTAACTTCAGCACCTGTGTTAGCTATCCTATCGGGTTCTGGAGGTTATGTTGTGTACAGTGATGCGTCTCACCAGGGTTTGGGATGTTTACTAATGCAGTATGGTAAAGTCATAGCATATACATCGAGACAGTTGAGGTCTCATGAATTTAATTACCTAGTACATGATTTGGAACTCGCTGTAATGGTATTTGCTTTAAAAATTTAGAGACACTGTCTGTATGGAGAAACTTTTCAGGTGTTCACTAATCACAAAAGTTTGAAATATCTGTTGAGCCAGAAAGAGTTGAATATGAGACAGAGAAGATGGATTGAATTTTTAAAAGATTATGATTGTACCATTTAGTATCATCCTGGAAAAGCTAATTTGGTAGCTGATGCATTAAGTTGGAAGTCTAACAGCAGTATGGCTCAAGTACAGTTATTGAGGTTACCGAGCCTAGTTCAGTTGCGAGCATTGAATGTTGAATTAAATTTGGAGCAAAATGATACATTGATAGCTATATTGAAGTTGAGACCTGTGTTGCTTGAAAGAATCAATGAGGCTCAGAGCAGAGTTCCGAACTTAATGAAGATAATTGAGAAGTTGAAAGTGAAGCTGGATTCTGATTTTGAAGTGAGAGATGATACATTGTGGTTAGGGCAAAGAGTATATGTACCCAATGTTGATAATTTGAGAAAAGAGATTTTGGAGAAAGCCTATGTAGCAGCTTATGCTATGCATCCTGGTACTACCAAGATGTATAACATACTGAATCAACATTTTTGGTGGTCGAGAATGAAAAAGCAAGTAGCAGAGTTCGTTTCTAAGTGTATAACTTGTTAGTAGGTTAAGGCTGAGCAACAGGCTCCTGTTGGAAAATTATATTCGTTACCTATTCCGGAGTGGAAATGGGAACCAATCATGATGTATTTTGTTATGGGTTTGCCTAGGACTCCGAGGCAACACGATGCCATTTGGGTCATTATTGATAGTCTGACCAAATCGACTCATTTCTTACTAGTGAGGGAGAATTATTCATTAGATCAGTTGACTCGGCGATATATAAATGAAGTTGTGAGATTGCATGGGGTTCCAGTGTCCATTTTGTCGGACAGGGATCCTCGATTTACCTCAAGATTTTGGGGTAGTTTCAGTATTGCATTTCATCCTCAGACAGATGGTCAGAGTGAGAGAACGATTAAGACTGTTGAGGATATGTTCAGAGCTTGTGTTCTGGAGTTTCAAGGAGCATGGGATTAGTATGTGACTTGGATTGAATTTGCTTCTTATCGCACACGATATTATTGATTTTGCAAATTACAATTGCATTCATTGACATTTTCAGGTATAATTGATTGTTTAAAATGCAATTAAAATGTGAATTGTGAATTATTTGAGATGAAAATTTATTTGGAGAATAATCTGATTATTTTATATTTTTGGTGATTTTTTTGAGAATTTTCGAAAATTTGGGGGTTCTTTTAAAAAAGAAGACAAATGGGAAGGTGACACATGGCCCACATGCATGGCTGCCATGTGTCTTTGAATTGTTAACCCATATAATCACCTTGTCTTGCAAAGAAAGTTTTTCTGCAGCTCATTCTCGGTTGTTCTTCACCGCATGCACCAACCCCAAATAGAAACTCTCTTTGCTTATATATCACCGAAACTAGTCCATATATATCGTTTTATCACTAATTATTGCTATTTGCTTGACCCACCAAAAACTTTGTCTACTCTTACTGTTGGAGTTTTTGCTGGAAACAAGTAAGTTGTGCTTTCATTTTCATGGTTATAATAAGGATAAATGACAAAGAGATGATGTTTTCATGCTTATGGATGGGTGCATGCGTGAACATTTTCGGACTGTAAATCGATGTTTAAAAAAATGCAGAAAAGATGTACAAAGTAATGAAAAACTGTGGGTAATGTTCTGTTTTTGGGTGTTGTATTTGATCTTGCATTTGAGATGAAAAGAATGAAACTATATGATGAAATGAAGATTTGGATGAGGTTATTGTTGGATATTAAAACACATGTAGAAACATATATGCAGAAAAGTTGACGAACACATGCTCTGTTTTTTATTGTATATGCGTAAATGTTTGGGTATTGTTAAAGATGGATTTAAATGAGGTTAGAGTTAAAGAGAACATAGAGCATAATGAGGTGTTATGTTTTAAGGAGTAAGATGATAGAAAACGTGGGCTAATGGGAAGGAAAAAAAAAGAGAAAGGTGTAGAAGTTATAAAAATACAGTAGAGAGAGAAATTGAAGGTGAGATTTTAGATTTTGATTAATTAAGTATGAACCTTGGATTTTTGCTTTGTTGTGAGTTGTTAAGCTGAAAGGAGAGTAGGACAATTGGTTTATGTAATGGATGTAGTAGATTTGAAGTGTAAAAGTGAAAAAATGGGTTTTCGATGAGAAGATTAAGGTCTGCGTTCTAGAGAGAGAAAAGATGATGGTTTGCATGTATGAGTTGTTTTTTTGCTGAATAGTTTTAAGTCTTTTGGCTATAACTTTTTTATCCGAACTCCAAATGATTTGAAACTTAAATCAATGGATTTCTAAGACATTTTTATTTCACTCCATAAATATTTAGAGCTATCTGAGTTAATTTGAAAGTGATTGATAGGATGAAAGTGTAGAAGTCTGCTGGAATGATATGAACTGGAGAATTTTCAAGAACATGCTACAGTATTCTGATTATAACTTGAGATGTAGATTTTTGAATGAGTTTATTCTTGATTCAGATTGAACTAGAGACATATGTATACAACTTTCTTGAAGAAGTCAACTTTTAATTCTGTCTCTAAGACTTTCAAATTTGGTATGACACTGCATCTTTGCTTAGGCTGTAGCATTACCAGGGACAGAAATCATGTCCTGTGATTATTGAATAAAATGTATTGATGCAGGTTGAATTAGACTGAGGTGTCTTCAACAAAGTTGTATCTCATTCTCTTAGCTTTAAATTCGTATAAAGTTTGTAATTTTTGGATACTAGAATTGGGAGATATGAGGTGTACAAGTTGAATGCACGATCATGCATTAGCCAAAATTTCAGATGTGCACAGTCTGTGATATTTTGTGCATAACTTATTGAATAATGGACCAAATTGAATGATCTTGGTATCAATAGAGACTTAAGACATAGGAGAATAATTTTTTAGAAGGAAGTGTTACCAAATTCCTTCACTTTCCTGATGAAATTAATTATGCAAGTTGAATCATAAGTATGTTGTTAGAAAAACCTAAAGTGGTCAATTAAGTTATGTAATTGATTTCACATTATTTTATTATGGTCCAAATTATAAATACAAACGATATTAATAAGGGCTTTGATATTTGAATGATTTGATGATAAGGATCAATAAGATACTCCGAAATTGTCACTGAACATGTATTGTGCATACTTTCTATATATTGATGTGCATAAAAGTATTGTGTTGTGTATGTTATAAAGCAACATATCGGACGCCAGTCGGACATTGCCAGACCATCCAGGCAATAGCATCTTGGAGCGTACTATGAGTCAACCTAGATGAATTTCCTAGGATTGATTTGATTTGATTTGCCAATTATTGAATTGTTGCGATTTGTTTCTGAATTCTGAACTTAAAGTTCAAGGACTAAATATTTGGGACTATGATTTGTTTGATCATTCTGTACGAAATGTGAATTCTCAACGAAAGTTAAATGCTGAACTTAGCTCTGATGATTATGAAATTTTGATTGTGCTCTATAAATGATTGTGATATATGGTAAATTCTGAATTGATACATTTCATAAAATGCATGCTCAGATAAAGGCGTTATGACCGGAGTAACCAGTATCAAATGCTTGCACGTAGAGCTATGCTCTATGATATATGTTTCTGACTAAGCCCAATGGGCCAGTATTTGTATATGTGATAGGCGCACAGTCACAACATTAATAACGAATGTGGAGTCATATGCATTTGTATGTGTTTATATATGATATGATTCACGTTGATTAAATGATGTGCCATGATAGTGTGAGTATTTGAAATATTAATATTTTTATGAATAATTGTGAAATATGTGATTTGTGTATCCGATGAAATCATCAATGATGGTTCATTCATTGAGTTTGCAAAACTCATAAAAAATTACAACTTGGTTTTTCAGGTGCAAGATAGGAGACTTAGTTTTTATTCTGGATTAGAAGAACGTTTTGGACTAAGTTATGGCTCAGAGGTCTGTCAGCTGACGTCAGAGAGTTATAGCTTTTATTTTCCAATTTTTATTAGAACTTGTATGAGGTTTTTGTGAATATTTGTCTATTGGAAATGGTGTAAACTTTGTGAATGAATGTAATGAATGGTTTTAAAATTTGTTGACTTTTAAATGATGTTAGTTGATGCCATGTGTAAGTTGGATTTGTTTTTGCTCTAACATACCATTATCATCGGTTATGTACCTGAATGTTTGGGTATGTACCTTATGGTAGTAGGATATTGTATTTTTGGTATCAAAGTATGGTTTGGCATCTTTAGGGACAAATATGAGTTGAGATATGATAATTAGTGAGATATTCCGATAGTGATCACAACTTTTGTTTGTTATAGGTCACCTTCTATAGGAGATCCAATTGGGGAGTCAGCAGACATGGAGTCTGTAGGAGTCAATTTAGAGTCTCCTGTACCTGAGTTTGCTAAGATGCCTCCGAGAATTCCCAAGAGACGAGAAAGAAGATATGATAAATTGAGGAAGCAAGGGGTTGTAGACTTTTATGGAAGTACAGACCCAGCTGAAGCAAAAGAATAGTTAGAGAGAACCGAAAGAGTGTTCGATCAAATGGACAGTTAAGTAGAAGAGAGATTTGATTATGTAGTATCACTACTGCAAGGTCTCGCATACCAGTGGTGGAAGACTGTGCCGGGTAGTACCACCAGACCTTGTAGTTTGACTTGGGAGGATTTCCTAAGAGTGTTCCAAGAGAACTACATGCCAAAGATTTATATGGATAGGAAAATGAAAGAATTTTTAGATTTAAAGCAAGGTAGACTCACAGTGGAAGAATATGAGATAAAATTCAATGAGATAATAGGATATGCAACTGTATTGATCCCAACTGAAGAATACAAATGTAGACGATTTGAGGATGGTTTCAATATGGAGATCAGAATGAGGCTTGCTATTTCTAATTTGGCTAGTTTTATGAAACTCCGAGCACTCTTGATCGGAATTGAACAGTTGTTGAAGGATAATCAAGGAAGGAGTAGACAGGAAGATAGAGGTAAGAGGCAGGATGAATCTTAGATTGATTCTGACAGAAGTTTCAGGAAACGTCAGAACAGATCGTCTCAATTCTAGGCTAGATCGAGACAATCCGGATCCTGTTCAAGAGGTGAATTTGTTCAGACTGGGAAAGTTAGTGGACAAGTATCCTCTAACCAGTCTCAATAGCTGCCCGATTATGAACACTGTGGTAAAAAGCATGACGGTGAATATTGGTGGGAAACTGCAACTTGTTTCCGTTATGGCTTGTTAGAACATTTGATCAAAGATTGTCCTGAGATGTTAGGATCACAGCCTAGAGTTAGAGGAGGAACTATGACTGAGACTACGGCTCAGCAGAGTAGAGCTGGTGGGACTGCACAGAGAGGCAGAGGTAGAGGCAGAACTCAGTCAGTAGAGCCTAGTATCAGGATCGAGGTGCGGAGTAACCATCCGCAATCTCAGGCCAGGGTTTATGCCATCACCACACAGGAAGCATCGAACTCTCCAAATGCGGTAGCAGGTGTATTGGGTATTTTTCATTTGAAGCATATGCATTGGTAGATCTAGGATCTACATATTCGTCCATTGCACCGCTTCTGGCATCTAGTTCATGTGGTAGCCACATGGGAAAACGGAGAATCGTGTGAGAAATTAGTACCCCTACCTTTTTGATCAATTAGATAATAATTTCGAGTACGAAATTTTGCTAGGAGAGGAGAATTGTAACATCCTGTTACCCATGTTAAGGCTAGAATAGTAATTTATGAGAAAGTATTGTGAAATTAGGAAAATGCACGTCATGCATATGCTATATGTGACATGCACGTTTTTGCACATTTATATGATTGTACATGCATTCATTGACATTTTCTGGGTTTAATTGAGTTATTAAATGCGATTAAATTATGATTTGGCAATTTTGGTATATTAAGGATATTTTGGAATTTTTGGTGAATTTTAGAAAAATATTGATTTATGGGCCAATTATAGTGTGATAGGTGGCAACATATAATTGTGACAAATGGCTTGTATGTGTGGTGTTAAGTGGTAGACGTGTTTAAGTAACAGATGTGAGACATGCACAATAGCCACGTAGGTGAAGCAAAACCAATTCTATAGTTTTTATTGTTCTTCATTCGATTTTGTCCAATACCGAAAACACCAAGTTGCATCTGTTGAAAAATTGGCATTTGAATCTTACATCAAAGTAAGAATTTCATTACTTAGAGAGTGTTCATTCTGTTATCCTTGGTTTTCTTCATTGACCAAGAACTTCATTGCTAGAATTTGAGCTGAGCCAAGTAAGTGATTTTGATGATGTTTTAGTGGTATTTTGATACTGCATGCATTGCATTTGCGATACTATGTTTTGTTTTGGAGAAATCTTGTATGTTGGATTCACTGTTGACATGCGTGATTTATAGAGTTGTGTAAAATGTGCTAGAAATTTTGTTGAACCATGATTTTGATGATGTTAGGGATGATTATATGCATGTGAAGGTATAGCAGTAGAGTTCGGGGAATACATGTCCTAAATGACTCAGAGGAGGATTTGAAATTGTGAATGTGGGAAAAATGCTGAAAATTTAAAGTTCCATGTGTTATAATCAGATTTTGGTGTTAGGCGTGGATTTTGGAATTATAAATTGTGTGTGTGTATAGATGAGTTAAAAATGAGTTCGATGAATTGTTTGCAAGTTATTGGAGTTAATTGATGTGAGATTGAGTTTCTGAAAAAAAAGTTACAATAGAGAGAGGAAGAATGGTTGGAGTTTCAGATTTGTCAAATTTTGAAGTGTAAAATTGAATTTGATTTGTGTAGAGTTTATATTTGGAGCTAGAAATGTGGAATAAATAAATTAGGAAAGTGTTTTGCTAGAAAAATAAGAAACATGGAAGGAGAAGAAGAAGGTAGATTTAGTGAAGAAGAAGAAAGAAAAGCTTAGAAATTTTCAGTAAAGTCTCTATCATGCTTTTGCACGACGGTGACTTCGCTGGATGAGTGAAAGACGCTATCGTGCTTTTTCATGAAGGTGACCTTCGAGGATTAGTGAAAGTTGCTATCGTGCAAATGCACGATCGCAACTTTCAATTGAATTTTTCTGAAGACATTTTTCTGAACATCCTCCAATCTTTTTGTTATAACTTCTTCATCCGATATCCAAATGACTTGGTTCTTAAAGCAATAGCTTAATAAGACAATGATATACATCTTGAAAAAAAATCATAGCTTTATAAAATGGATTGTTTGATGAATTTTAAGGTGAAATGTGACTGTGCTGAAAGATGATAACTAGGATGATTTTTACTGAACATACATCGGTAATTGGACTATATCTTGACCTGTGGACCTCAGAATGAGATTATTATTAATTTTATTAAATTAGAGACATAAGGCTACAAGTTGTATGAAGAGATTAAATTCTAATTCGGCCTCTAAGAATTTCAGAATCTGATTGGAATTTGATATAAGAATTTTGTTGAAGCTTAAGAACAGTCTAAAATATTTTTAATATAACTTTTAGTATACTTAACCAAAGCGGATGAACTTGGTATCATTGCAAACTTAAGAAATTGGAGTACAAATTTCTAGAAGGAAGTGTTGAGTAATTTTGTAATTAGCCCTATCAGATTAATCATGTAAAGTTGAATCCTATTAATGTAAGAAAAATCTGAAGTGGTCAATTAAGTTATGAAATTGATTTCACATTGATTTATTTTGGTCCAAATTATAAATACAAATAATATTAATGAGGGATTTGGTATATGATTGATTTGATAATAAGAATCACAATAAGATACCTGGAATTGTCATTGAACATGCATTGTGCATATTTTATTTAAGTACATGTGCATAAAGGAATATGTATTCAATTGTGCAAAATGTGATATTTCTAAATGTGTTGTGTATATTATAGAGGATCACATCGGACGCCAGTCAGACATTGTTGGACCATCCAGGCAATAGCTTCTACTGTGAGTCAACCTACATGAATTTCCTAGGATTGATTTGATTTGATTTGCTAATTGTTGAACTGTTGTGATTTGTTTCTGAATTCCAGATGATTGAGCCCAAGTTTACATTATTAATTGGCTGCATTTTTATAATTGTTAAAACATTTTTTGACTCCTAATTGCTGATTTTTGTGCTTAAACTGATTCCCTGTGATTAGCTCATATGAATTGCAAATTGTTAGTAAAATTGTTACAAATTGATGCTAATTGCATTATAATTTTTCCAAGGATAATTGATGCTGCAAATTGTGATTTAATTGTAGGAACAAAGGAGTCAACCATACCAAGAAGTCAACAGGTCATGAACTTTCCACACGTCACGACGCATCCAACAGAACAAATCCAGCACATCACGACGTAGGCCAATTTCCAAGTTGCGGCGTGTCAACAGACAGCCACACGTCGCGATGTCAACAAATCAGCACGTCGCGGCGAGCAAAGGCAGACCACACGTCTCAACGAGAATTAATTCGCACGTCGCGACGTCCAACCCAACCCGACCTCGATTCTTTAAATACTTACCGAATTAGGTCATGAGGGAGGCTGGCTTACTACGTACAAGGTCGGCTGCAACACATACTTATCATCGAATACACACAAAAGTCATACATTCGGCAGCCACCAGAGACATCTTCATCATTCGTCCTCACATCCGATCATCTCCCACCATCGCCAGGTACTTCACCGTCACTTCGCCGTCAGTCTCTGGAACCATGGCTAGCGTCGGGATTTCAATAGTGATGGATATTGCTGGAGTTATGCGTGGCTAGGGCTTCCGATCCTCTTGAAGACGTAGCAATGGCTTGAGTTCACCGTGAGCTTCAAAGGGGAGTAGTCAAGTATTGTCTAGAATTTAATTATATTATTGTAAAACTCTGAATTAGAGATTACGGTGGTATGATTAGATTAGCATGGCTAGGGTTTAATCATGTGTTGAACAATATTTTGCGATTTGGATATTGTTTATGTGGAATCTTGCGCTTGAATATATGAGGTCTCATATATGTCTTAGGTGATTGTATTAATCCTGATTATCTGCATGGTTGTGTTTGATATGAACGATTATGTTTGATCCGATGACCAATTGCATGGACATGTCCATTTCACACACTAAGGTTTTTAACAAGGCTTTAATTAATGGGTTATTTAATTAAATCTTTGGACTTAAAGGGTCCTTTAAGGTTGATTTCTTTGGAAACTTAGTAGATTCTATCCCCGCAAACTAATTTTGAACCGTGATAGCCTAAGCTCATTTTCGAGAGGAATTTATCCAATTTGATTATCGTTTGAACTTAGTTTGTTTTAAAATTCCCAAAATCCAAAAAGATACTTTTTATACAATTTTCTTTAATTTAGTTCTTTTAACCAATTTTGAACAATTTACAAAACCCCCGTTCTTTTATCAATTTCAATAGAATTTTGACCTCTAGGTTAGCTTTAAAACCTTTTTCGTCGGTTCCAAGAAGTGAGACGACCCTAAGTTGCGACTATACTGCGATCTTGGAATTTAATATTTTTGATCGGTTTTCAAGAATCGATTTTATGATAAATTGATGAGCCGCGATCACCAGACTTAAAGTCCGATGAGTAAATATTTGGGATTGTATTGGAAGTGCTCTGATTTGTTTGATTTATTTGATAATTCTGTATGAAATGTGGATTCTCAACGAATGTTAAATGCCAGACTTAGGTTCGAAGATTGTGAAATACTGATTGTGTATTAGGCTATGTGAATTCTCAACAACAGATGAATGCCGGACTTAGGTTCGATGATTATGAAATTCTTACTATGCTTCATAAATGATTGTGATATATGGTAAATTTTGAATTGATGCATTTCATAAAATGTATGCTCAGATAAAGGCGTTGTGGCCGGAGTAGCCAGTATCAGGCACTTGCTCGTAGAGCTTTGCTCAGTGATATATGATTCTACACATAGAGCTATGCTCAATGATATATGTTTCTAACTAAGCCCAATGGGCCAGTATTTGTATATGTGATAGGCACTCGGTCACAACATTAATAACGGAAGTGGAGTCTCATATGCATCTGTATTTGTTTATATATGATCTAATTCATAATGATTAAATGATGTGCCATGACAGTGTGAGTATTTGAAATATACATGTTCTGTATGAATAATTGTGAAATATGTGATTTGTGTATGTGAATCTGGTGAAATCATCAATGATGGTTCACTCATTGAGTTCACAAAACTCATAAAAATTGCAACGTGATTTTTTAGGTACGAAATAGGAGACTTAGTGTTTATTCTGGATTAGAAGAACGTTTTGAACTAAGTTATGGCTCGGAGGTCTGTCAGCTGACGTCAGAGAGTTATAGCTTTTATTTTGTAGTTTTTGCTAGAACTTGGATGACATTTTATAAATATTTGTTTAATGGAGACAGTGTAAGCTTTGTGAATGATTACAAGGTTTAAAAATTTGATGACTTCTGATTATGTTAGGTGATGCCATGTGTATGTTGGAATTATTTTTGCTCTAACATACCATTATCATAGGATATGTACTTGAATGTTCCTGAATGTTTGGGTATGTAACCTATGGTAGTGGGATGTTGCAACCAAACTTTTACCTTTGTACTCTGAAATTGAGAGACGTCTGAGAAAAATCAGAAAGGAGAGGAGAGAAAAAGGGAGAAGCAAAGTAGTTGTTGAAGAGGAGAATATCTCAGTGGAGTCTAGTCAGCCAAGCAGTGAGAGTGAATCATTAGAAGGTTTGATAATGGGTAAAAACCCAGCTTTTCTGCAAAACCCTAACCTTAATGCTAACCAACCTAGGAATGGTGATAATGGAGGTAATGGGGAGCAGGAGCGAGTTGGTGAAAACAATGGAAACCATAGAAAAAGGACCATTAGGGAAGCTACCACCTCTGATGTGAATTAAGATCCTTTTACTACTTCTTGCCCCAATTTTGATGTGAACTTTGAGGTTAAAGGATTTCTTATTAACTCTCTTCCTAAATTTCATGGTTTGATAGGAGAAGATCCCTATATCCATTTGCAATCGCTGTTCATGATTTGCCAAAGCATGAAACCGGTGGGTGCCTCTCTGGATCAAGTGCTATGGAAAGTCTTTCATCTATCATTGGAGGGTAAAGCAAGGGAGTGATATATAAGCCTTCCAAGACATGTGGCGAATGCCTACCACAGTTGGGCAAATTTGAGAAAGGCGTTCCTGGAGAAGTACTTTCCTGCCTCCAGAACTTCCTCAACGAGAAAGGAAATTTACTCTGCACGACAAGACTATGATGAGTCTCTCTACGACTATTGGAACCTTTTCAAGAAATTTGGTGTTTTGGTGTTTGAATTGATATGAGAAAGGAAATTTGGTGTTTGAATTGATATGAAGTGATTTGGCACTAGAAGAGTTGAATTTGGGAAGATTATGAGTGAATATGATGTTAGATTGGATGTAGGAAGCATTGGAGAGGCTTTGGAGGAGTTTGGGGAACACCTATATCTGTTATAAGGACTTTAGGTCCGTTAAACGGACCTTCTCGGGTCAAAAGTGACCCCAGCATTGCCAATGTCCGTTTAACGGACCTTTTCGGGTCAAAAATGGCCCCCAACCTCGTGTATGTCCGTTAGGCGGACATGTATGTCCGTTTAACAGACATACCCTGTACACTCGCAATAAATTGCATTTTTTACCCTTTATATGTCAAGATCTCACTTTGTGGTTTTCATAAAAGTTGTAGATCTAGAAGTCTTCTTTCAAACCGTTCAAGAACAAACTTAATCCTACATCTCTATTGAAAGTTATAGCAATTGCTCCAAGTTAGGTACAATATGATTAAGGGTATAAACATGTTTGATTCTTTCGGGCATAACTTCCTCACCTGACCTCCAAATGAAGTGATTCTTGAGCCAATGGATTCTTAATATATGTTTTATCTCTCCATAAAAATTGGTATCTTTTGGAGTTGATTTGAAAAAGTTTGATGGAGATAAAGTGAGGGGTCGGTTTGGAGAGCATGATTGAGGTATGATCACACTTTGGCTTTTTAAACATATCTTGATCTATAGAGCTCCGATTAAGATGATTCTTGCTTTAAAACAAACTAGAGACTTAGAGCTACAATTGCTTTGAAGAAATCAAATTGTAATTTTAGGGATTGACTGGTGTGGGCACACCACCCTTGTGAGATGTTGGCTAATGAGGGTTCATTGAAATAACCCTACAAGGGAACCCACTCACGTTTTATGACTCCGAATAGTTGGGCTCCGGAAACAGAGTTCAACATTTACCCCAAATTATTAGCAACCATAGGCAGGATGCAATAACTTGGATCTCAGATACCTTAAGTATTGTTGCTAACAAATCTTGCTATAAGACTTTACAGGAAGGAGGTGAGAATGTTCCTTGGTTCAACCTCCTTTAGAAATGTTCCCTTAATGAAAAAACCTATATTTTCAAATGGTTGGTAATAAAGAACAGGATTAGTACAAAAAAACAAATGATTTGGTACCTATGACCCAATATGTATGCTTTGTAAAGAGATTGAAGAGGATCACAGACATCTATTATTCCAATGCAGATACTCCAAAGTGGTTTGAAGTAGAATTTTACATTTGATATTCGAAGCCTACCTTAATTATGATTGGACCTTACCTTTAAATTGGATAATTTGTACTGCTAATCAGAGTTTGCAAGATGCCCTAATATATAAAACTGCCTTCACCGCCATATTGAAGAGAAAAGAAACAAGAGGATTTACAGAAATGAAGAAGTTAACAAGTACAACTTAGCTGAAGATACTATTAATTAGATCCGGCCCACTATGATAGCTAAATCCGTCCAATATGTTCTAACCTTAGGAATGAAGACTAAATGAAATTTTTAACAAATTCTTTTAATTTTCTTCGGTCTTTATAATTTGTTTTGACTTAAGTTTTGGTGAACTCATTGTAATGTTTGGGCTAGCTTTGCTACAATTCAATCAATAATTATTCAAATTAAAAAAAACGTTATGCCTTTTCTCGACGTTCGGGGGGCTCTAAACGCAGCCATTATACATGGAGGGGATGGCAGTTGAACCAAAGGCACACTGCCATACTTCATCTGGCTCTAGCCCAATACAAAATTTTGCACCTAAAAACTTACAAAACGTTTTTGGTGACCCAACTAGACTTGATCAAGCTAATTATGCCCGGATAACTCAAGTGAGAGCAACGCAAGTGCTAGCGAAAAGAATGCTACATTGGAAGAAAACAAAATGGCTTTCTTCTGTTTTATTAATATTGACATCTATTTTCACCTGTTGAGCATATCCCAAACAATGCAAGTTTCAAACAAGAAGTCAGCTTCTTGCTGTTAACCACATCTTGCTCCAATAGGCTGCATAGAGGAAGGTCTTTTATTTGATTGGTCTTGTGCTTGCCCAAAAATACTTCTGTTGTTTTTCCATCCCACTTCCCCTTCCTTCTTGTTGAGGTTCCATGTGGCCGTCAGATTTACGTTGGCTCTCAATGATTCTTGTCCCGAGGCAGGACATGCTCCAGATGTAATAATAATAGAGGAAGAATGTATGATGTAAAATTGCCTCAGTTTATTTCATTGAATGAATGGAATATATATACACAGTATTGGAATAATCTAGTATCTGTACAGCTACGAATTTGTTACAACCGAATGGGAGCTTGTATTGTCTGTGTTACAGGAGTATCTGTTATTGTGAGGGAGTTGATCATGTGGATTGGATCTGGTCTTGGGCTTATATTTGCTTTAACATGTAATAAGCCTGTATCTCTTACATCCCCTCTCAAACGAAACCGAGGATTAGAGATTAGGTTTAGTTTGGATATCAGATAAGCCAAACGTGCGGCCGTCAAAGGTTTTGTAAGGAGGTCAACTACCTGGTCGGTGGTGCTGACATGTCGCACCTCTAGAATGCCATCGGAGACTTTATCGCGAATGAAGTGGAGATCCAGTTCAAAGTGTTTGGTGCGAGAGTG
>JANZLH020000363.1:2731096-2745899 GCA_026770325.2 Erythroxylum fimbriatum
TTAAATTAGGCTTAATAAAAATCCAACCAAAATAAATCATGCTTAATTCATCACGAAAAAGTTCGGGGTCCAACAAATTGTCCTTCCACTTCTTGAAACAAAATTCTACAATTAAAGTCCCCTATCATAATCCAGGGTGTTATGCTTCCCATTTGCAATCCCAACTAGGATTTGCATTTATACCCAGGCCCAACCAAACCAATTTGAAGTCAATGAGCTCAACCCAATTTGACTAAGTTTTATATTGGGTTCATCTTTTGTCTTTTAGCCTTCAGGACAAGTTCAGAATTAGGCTATAAGGCCCATCCCAACCTAAAGCTTAAACATCTCACTCGGTATGTTGAAATGATTTCATTTACTAATAAGCAAAATAACATCGTCACTTACTAACACAACAAGTTTTTGAATTAGCATGTTCATGTTAAAATGACGCCAATATGGACAAAGCCCTCACCTCCTTTTCTCTTCAGTCACTTATGCTATGACATAATTAAAAATATATATACTTTGTCTCCTCCTATCTTCTCATTATTGCATACTTGCTGCCTACCTCCTATAATACTCCTCTAGTCTGCCTCTCCAAGGTATTTCAGAAAGACCAGTAAATACTCTTGCTATGGTGTCCTCGTTATTATGCAGCTTGGAAATGGAAAGAAGAATACTTGATTCCTCTTAGCATCATGACTTCTCTGAAGAAAACTTTGAGAATTTAAGCATTTGAATATGAAAATACAAACATATTGGCATATTTCTCTATTACATTTTCTATTAGCTACTTATTTGGTCCAGTTTTATGTCATTTATGTTTATAAAATTACCTAAAGTTGTTTGTATTAGCTTCTCCAATGATGTCATTTTATTTGAAGTCATTTATATCTTAATAGTTTCAATAAGCATTCGTTGTTATTTTATCTATTTGTAAATGAATCTTAATGATATTATTGCATTTATAGGGAGAGAACCTATATTATTATTTAAAAATTTGACATATTTTCATTATTATTATCATATTTAAATTTAAGAAACATCTGGAAATTTTGTAAGGTACTTATTAACTTTAGATTTGAGGTATTATAAGAGTTTACTCTTTACCTGTTAAAAAAATATATTAATTAATTGACATTATTAATATGTGTTTCTTTTCTTATTTCCTAACGATATATTGTTGATTAATGATTGTATCCTTCTTTTCTTATCTCCTTATATTATATTATTGATCTCATGATCATGTATCTCTTCTTTTATCTCGTAAAATTATAATATCAATTGTGAGTTTATTTGAGTTAATCTTTTATATTATGATTAATATTCTTTATGCTATTGTTTTAGATGGATGAGCATAATCCTTTAGTGGAGAGTTCTAATTTGTTACTTGTTAGTATAACAGTAGAGAATTTTAACATGGTACATGATAACAATATACCAAGTGAAGAAATGGTCTAGGTTAAAGGAACCAATTCATTGAGAAATGATGTCTGGGATCAATAGATTAAATGTTGTAGTTAGAAAGGTTGAATGTAAATATTGTCAGAAGATAATAGTTGGGGGTTTTAAAGGTGGAACCTCTCATTTTAAGGGACATATGGAGTTGTTCCCTAAACAGAATATTATATTAGGAGTTTAAACATTTTTTTATGTCCAACCTAATGAGAGGCAAGAATGAAATGAATACCATAGGTTTTGACAGCAACAAATCAATGTTTTTCCTAGCTAAGATGATCACTGGTGATGAACAACCACTCTTTATTTTTTATAACAAAAACTCCAAAATGTTGCTCACCTCATTCCAATTGAACTTTAAGATCCTAACTTGGAATACTTTGACGGACAATATTTTCAAAATTTATGATGATCAAAAGAAACAAATATTGAAGATGATGTTAAGTATTTGCATATGAGTAGCCAACACATCATATATGTGGATGGTTCACAATCAAAAGAAGGGTTATATAACAGTGATGACATATTACATTGACAATGACAAGACTTTATACAGTCATTTGCTAAGGTATATATTCTTGAATCTTATATTATGTATTTATTTATTATGTCATAATTGACATTTGTTTAATTTTTTAAATGGTAGGTTTATTTATGTGTTGATGTCATATACAAGTGAAAGCTTAACAACTATAATGGTTGAGTGCTTAATGGATCATAATGTCAACAACAAGTTCTCAACCCTAACTCCTGATAACTCTTGCACAAATGATGTTATAATCAAAAAATTGAAGAACAAGTTGCAAGTTGGGAGCTTACTGATTGGTGGAAGGTTATCCCATACGTTGTATTGTGCATATCATGAATTTGATTATAAGTGACATGTTAGAGGTAATTAAGGAAGCTATAGAGGCAATCTAGAGTAGGTAGTGTATTAGAGCATAATGCCTAAAAGAGTAGAAATTTTTGAAGAACTATATATTAACTATTCATTTCATGCATAAAAGAAGTTATTTTTAGATTATTTGACTAAATGGAATTCAACATTTAAGATGTTGAGGTCAGTAATTAACTAAATTGTGGTATTCAGTAGGTTGACACAAAGATATTCTCAATGTACTTGCCTGTTGATAAAAGAGCAATAGGAATTAACTAAAGCACTTTTGTGAAGTTAGAGATATTTTATAATGCTACTATGTTATTATCAAGAACAAAATATCCAACTTCGCACATTTTCCTTAATAGTATATGTGAGATTAAGCGATAGAGGCAATCTGAGTAGGTAGTGTATTAGAGCATAATGCCTAAAAGAGTAGAAATTTTGAAGAAACTATATATTAACTATGCATTTCATGCATAAAGAATTTATTTTTGGATTATTTGACTAAATGGAATTCAACATTCAAGATGTTGAAGTCAGTAATTAAGTAAATTGTGGTATTCAGTAGGTTGAGACAAAGATATTCTCAATGTACTTGCCTGTTGATAAAAGAGTAATGGGAATTAACTAAAGCACTTTTTGTGAAGCTAGAGATATTTTATAATGATACTAAGTTATTATCAAGAACAAAATACCTAACTTCGCACATTTGCTTTAATAGTATATGTAAAATTAAACGAATATATTTGGCTTGACTTTTTATTCCAATAAGGTAATTTGGGCCATGGAGAGCAAATAATGGAGAAACTCAATCCATATTGGTCTATGATAGGACAAACCATAATAGTCATTTTTGTGATGGACCTGAGATATAAGATGGAGAGGCTACATTTTTTTCCTCAAAATTTGTATTATGATCAGGCTCAAGAACATATTGATATCATTTAACAATTTTGGTATGATTTTTTAATGATTATCGACTAAGATTGGACAAAGATAAAGATCATAGTTGTTTAGTTTCATTACCAACTTCAACTTCATCTTAATCTATTATTGGTAGAATTGGTGTGAGTTCAAATTTAAAGAATTCATTAGGGAAAAAAGGCTAGGACTTTTTACAATAGGATGGAGTTGGACAACCATTTGGAGAGGAGTTATGACCTTAGTTGAAAAGGTGCAATTTAATATATTATCATGGTGGAAGACACATAGAGTTACTTATCCAATTATACATGCAATTTTATGAAACCTCTTAGCAATTCCAATACCTACTATTGCTTTATAGTATACTTTTAGTACTAACAGTAGGATTGTTAGTCCCCATCATGCTCGACTTCATCCTAATACTGTGAAAGCCCTTTTGTATTCCCGAAGTTGGTTAGGTGACCAAAATATTCAAGGTAAACTTTATTAATTATGATATATTAGTTTTGTTTACCTTAATAATTTTAACAATCATATATTATATTATCTTATATTGTCTTTTTTGTATTAATATAAGTACGGAGACTATTCTTCTAATTGAACATTTTTTTAATAAGTATTCAATGATGAAGGTATATTTATTTGTTAAATATCATGTGTTAAATATTTATTTAATATTATTTCATAATCGAGTATATTTACAAAATAATTTTTTATATGTAAATGAAGTGGTGCAAACTATTGACAGTAGTGATTATAATAATTAACTTGCCCATTTCTCTACTATTAGTTTGTTTTTTTTCAATCTTTACTTCTCAATTTAATTTTTTTAATGTGATTGCTTTGCATTTTTGGATTTGAATGTGTCAATCTTTACTTGTGTGGTTTTATGCAATTTAATAAAGAAAACTCTATATTATTGTCTTTGTTTGTTAGCTCAATTTTGGTTTTCATCTTTAATTAATGTTTCATTTTATATCTTTTTTTCATTTGGATAATAGCACTATGATAATGTTCAGTTTTGAAAATAACAAAATTTTGATAAAAGCATTGTGATACTCATTACATAGGCAAAATTTTGAATTGATTATATCATCATTGTTGTTCTTCATGTTTTGAATGGACCAAACAAGAAGGTTGAATATTTTCTTTTATTATAAAACACTACAAATACAGAGTTGTGTCTTAATTTTCTATTTAATGGTATGAATTGTTGATAAAAATAATGTCATTTTGATTTTCTATTATTTCTAGACTTGAAAATTTTCCTTTTCCAATTCCATTTCCATGCATCCTATTCCTATATTATAATTAGTAAAAGGCCTTTCCATGCTTAATAGTTTCCTAGCATAGAAAAGAAAGAAATTGTGCCTTATCTATTTAAATATTCATTCTTCTTTCAATTCCTTTGTATTCAATACATATAGGCCAAGCTTATAATTGGGTAAAATCTAACTTTGTACAAATTTCACCATCTCCAGTAAATAAACAACATTTTCCATCTTCTAATGCTTCATTACTTCATAACTTTGAACAAAACTTATATAGTTTGGTAGGCTTAGCATTGGGTCAGATCATGCTCGGGTCCACCCAAGCTCAAGCCTACAGCCTGAGATTGAGCTCAATCGGACTTCAAGCCTGGGTTAAGCTAGATTAATTTCTTTTTTAATTTAAAAAATGAAAATAATATCGTTTTGTTTCACAATTTTAGGTTTCAATCTAAGTTGAGCTGAAGCTACTCGAGCCTAAGCCAAAGGCTAAAATTAAAAAAAAAACATTCGAGCTTAGGTCCAAGTTCTGTCAACTTAGTCAAAGCTCATTGACTACAACACGAGGTAGGAAAAAATTGCCATCTTTATAGGTCGATTATGCTCTTTACTTGTCTTTCTTCATTTGGTTTTATCTTCACTCAATAGTATTTTTGTGCCTTAATAAAATAGAGAATTGGATCATTTTAAATTATGAAAATAGTAAAAAAAAAACTAATTTTAACTTTATTTTTCAATTCCCTCGTCTTTATTATGTTTTTGTAATCAATAATTGAATTTATGTAATACAAACCATGATTCTTCTTAGCCTTAAAATTAAATGATTTTACTTAAAGAAGTTTAACAATTAAAATTATTCATATAATTGATAATTTTTAACATAAATGATAAAAAATAATATTATTTTTTATAATGTGTATATTCCCTTTGTTAGGAATTAATATACGTTTTTTATTGAAAGATTGCCATTTCTTTAAAAATGAATTTACAGTGATTAGATTTAAAAAAACTTAGTCGTCATCATCATCATCATCACATCTAGTCTGAAGTCCCACAGTGAAGCGGGGTCTGGGGGGTCTGAAAGTATGCAGCCTTACCCTATATAGTAGAAAGGCCGTTTCCGGTAGACCCACATGCAGATGTGATAGAAAAATAGTGATGCAGGTTAAAAGAGTAAATAAGTAAAATTGAAACGCAAAATATTTAAGTAAATAAAATTACAATAAATACATAAGGATAATAATAATAATAATAATAATAATAATAATAATAATAATAATAACTACTACTAATAATAAACTCAATAAAAGTATAATAATAATAATAATAATAATAATAATAATAATAATAATAATAATAATAACAGTAATGCCAACCAATGATCAGATTGAGAGCGCCAAAAAAGAGGGAGAACAACATAGATTAACTTACTTGTTACCTCGGTAAGCGTAAAACAAGCAAAAACAACATTTGCATTAGAAACCAGATCTTCTGTCTAGTTTTACTCTGTCTTATTCTGTCTCATAGAATCTCAGTCATTTATTTTGCGGGACCCACGCGGACCCCACATAAATAAATGGCTGAGGTTTATTGGACACAATAAGACACCATAATATTAAACAGGAGATCTTGACTCCTTGCATTAAGGGCTAGTAGAAAAGCGATCATGAGAGCGGAGCAGAACCCAGGTAAAAACACAAACAAAGAAATAAATTAGAACACTTTATCCCTAAGATTCATTTAATATCAAAATCTAATAAAATTTTGATCGAACACTTAATAGGCAGTACTCAAACAACCTTCAAATTTGATTTTAAGCGACAAAGAACCATTCTGGATGCCCTTCTCATCTCACCATCTTCATTATTACGACAACATACACTCAATTAAGAAAATCACAACACACACAACTTACACAAAACTCAGCAGAAAACAAGACCCAAAATACAACAACAATCACCATTAGAAGAGAAAATAAATACATACCTCAACCAACGACGACGATGGCAAGTGATGGAAGAAAATAACGACGATGGCAGACATAAGGAAAGAACACAAAACGCAAAATTAAGATCTAATGTCAAACATAGGTAACGATGCAAAAGCCAGATCTAATTCCAAATTCAAATGACGTAAAACTCAAATCTAATACCAAATTCACAGATATAACTTGGAAAAACCCTAAATTTAAGAGAACCTCATGGTAATTTGTCAAAAAAAAACAAACATGACTTTTCAAAGACCGCAAATCTTGAAAGAATCGGTCATCTAAATACGGACTAAGCTAGTATCGCCTCTAAACTTGGCTTGTGCAATATAGACTCCCTTGTAGATCTACATGCCAAAAACTTGGGGACTACCTGAGTATCCAAAGTATAAAAATTGAGGACTACCTGAGTTGCGCGAAATTGTAACTGGAAAACAGCTTTGATCTTGTTCTTTTCACTCCTCCATCTCGCCGACTGGAACATCTTCTCCGCCGGAGCTCCACCCCAGCCAATTGAGTCAGTCACCTGAAGCAGCTGGAACATTTCCTTAATCTTTGTCTGTTAACTACTTCATCTCTCGTGTACCCGACGATTTACTCAATGTAGCTATTAGATCGCATAAGGTATTAACTAAGGTATTAGCTATCCTCTCTCTCTCTCTCTCTACACAAAAACCCAAACACCATATCGAAGATAACTATGGAATCAAAAAAAAAAAAAGACTCGTGGTTTTAGAGAGATAAACAAACAGTGAGTTCTCTAGAGAGAAAGATGGGGCAGATCGTGAAGGATACTGCTCTAATGTAGCTCCATTATTTTGCATAAAGAAAAAGAACCTACATTTGCTGTGCCTTGACCTTGGGGTTCACACTCGCTCCATTAAGGTTTCAATTATGTTTTGTTCATCACTTTAATGTTTGGTTGCAATAAGAAGTTGAAATACTTTTCGATCACCGTATTTTCACGTCCTCGCTTCATCACTGTTCTTCCATCTTCTCTCCTTTCAACTGCAAACCCTTCAGTCTCCTTCACCAAACAAGCTCATGCTCGCATCGTCGTCTCTGGTCTTCACGGCAACGCCTCGTTTCTGGGTCACCTCATTGCACTTCTCGCTCTCTGCCCGTCAACCCCACTTGAGTATTCATTCGCCATTCATCAAACAATCAAGAACCCACCTGTTTTCATGTCCAATAACATGATACGTTGCATTGCTAAGAGTGAGTCGCCGCGTAAATCGCTTGTCTTTTACTCCGATTCTATCCTGAGAAGCTGTGCAAGACCCAATAATTATACTTTCACTTTTCTGCTCCAAGCTTGTAGCAAGAGTTTGGGTTTAAGTGATGGGATGCAGATTCATGGTCAGCTGCTGAGGCTTGGTTTTGGACAGGATGTATACGTGAAGAATGCTTTGATTCATTTTTATTCTTCTTGTTGCAAGGTTGAGAGTTCAAAGAAAGTGTTTGAGGAAAGTCCGCAACGTTGTGATGTGGTCACATGGAACGTAATGTTGGGCGGTTTAGCTAGAGATGGTGAAGTTCGTGCTGCGGAGAACTTATTTGTGGAAATGCCTGAACGAGATGTTGTTTCATGGAATACTATGATTATGGCTTTTGTGCATAACGGGAAGCTTGAAGAGAGCTTGGACTGTTTTAGAAGGATGAGAGAATGCGGGTTACCACCGAATGAGGCCACACTGGTGACAATGCTTTCAGCGTCGGCACAATTGGGCTTGCTTGGACATGGCAGGATGGTTCATTCTCTCATAGACTTGTTCAATATCCCCATGACAGCAACACTAGGGTCAGCACTTCTCGACATGTATGCAAAATGTGGTTGCATTGAGCAAGCTAGGATCTGGTTTGATAAGTTGCCACGAAGAGATATTTCGACATGGAATGTTATGATATGTGGGCTGGCTTCACATGGCCTTGTAAAGGAAGCTCTAGCACTTTTCAGGAGATTCTTAAATGAAGGACTTTGCCCGGTGAATGTGACCTTCATCGGGGTCTTGAATGCTTGCAGTCGAGCAGGTCTGGTTAAGGAGGGGTGGCATTATTTTAGATTGATGGGAGATGTTTATGGCATTGAGCCAGAGATGGAGCATTACGGCTGTATGGTTGATCTATTGGGTCGAGCTGGTTTAGTATCTCAAGCCGTTGAAATGATTGAAAGCATGGATCTTTCACCTAATCCAGTTTTGTGGGCAACACTGCTTTGTGCCTGTAGGATTCATGGACTAGAAGAAATGGGAGAGAGGATTGGAAATAAATTGATACAATTGGATCCAACTTATGATGGACACTATGTGCAATTATCTAGTATATACGCAAAATCCAAGAAATGGGAAGATGTAGTTCGAGTACGAAAATTAATGGTGGAAAGAAATACTTCTAAAGTTACCGGTTGGAGCTTGATTGAAGACCAGGGAATGATTCACCGATTTGTGTCAGGGGATAGAGAGCACGAACGTTCTCTGGAAATCTACAAAATGCTTGAAAGAATCGAAACTCGTTTAGCAGAAGCTGGCTATACCCCCAACATTGCATCAGTTTTACACGATATTGGAGAGGAAGAGAAAGAGATTGTTATTAAGGTACACAGTGAGAGGTTGGCAATAGCTTTTGGTTTTCTGGTAACAAGGTCGGGGGCTTGTATTCGAATTGTGAAAAACCTGAGAGTGTGTAGTGACTGTCATGAGGTTAGCAAGATGATATCAAGAGTCTTTGAGAGAGAAATAATAGTGAGAGATGTGAGCAGATTTCACCATTTTAAGGAAGGAAAATGCTCCTGTGCTGATTATTGGTGAGAAGACGTTTAATTTCATGAATGATAAATAAACACATCAAGTGAACTCCTCCATTTAAAGTACATTATACTCTCTCTATAAAGTGATAAAGTGTGATATTATCACAATTTCTCTGATATTGCAATGCTTACTAAACTGCTCCAAGGTACAATCACGCGCTAAAGAAGCTAGCTGAAATAAGTGTAGGCATGATACGATGCCGAATTCCTAAGGCTAGCACGTACAATTCCTAAATAGTCATTCCACCACATTGATCCCTCCCAAATGGGAATAATCAGAGAAAAAAATATTCCAAAGACCCTCATTAACAATTTGTGGCGATCAGGCTGGAAATTTGAATCCAGCATCCCCATGCTGGTCGTTTGGAACAATCTCCATTCCAGTTTATGAAAATAACTGGTAATCGCAGCTGCCATGAAAATTTTACTCTTAGAACGTCTCATTCAACTCCTATTCATTCCAAAAGGGATCTGTGTGGGATGGTCGATGGAGGGATGATCCAGTGCAAGTTTCCTTATTAGTCATTTTACGAAGCTGCAAAAAGAGGAGAAAATCATTTCATTGATAGTCTTAATATGATATAAAGAACGTATCCCGAAACTAATGGTTTCCAATAGAAGCATTCAAGTTCAACACTCAATTTATGATCTTGTGATCGTCTTCATCCTCAAGGAAGATATTGTCCAGCACACAAATATAACAATATATTTAATTTTTCAGGCAGTTCTTCCTTCGTGTGGCAGGTGTGTAAAAGAAAAGACTAAGTCAGGTAAATCAGACCTTCAAAACAAACAGTGTGTAGAGAAATCCACCAAAAGACTTTCTACCGTTGGTCGTGCTCTTCGCTGTCGATCCTTCTATTCTCAAACTCTCTCACACCCCCATCATCTTCAGATCTTCTTTCCTCTTCTTCAACATTGTTTTGGATGGTTCCAAACTCTTCATTACTTGACTGCAGGAATTGTGTACCATGCGAAACTTGCAGAGCCTGTGACCCTGGTTCAACAGATGCTTCACCACCACTCACTGGCTCACTTCCTACCGGATTATCAGGTGATTCACTATGAACTTTAGAAGATGGGAGAAGAGAGAGGCGACAAAGTGGACACGTCGTGTGATTGGCAAGCCAGTTGTCAATGCAGTCCATGTGGTATGTGTGGCCACATGAAGGTATTCGTTGAAGCCTATCTTCTGCTTGGTAGTCCACTAGACATACTGGGCACCTATTACATAGAACAGCACCTCATCAAATAATGTACAGACTAGAAACAAAAAGTATCTTCGCAGGATCTTCTGATTACAGATTTATTTGTCAAAATATACAAGCCAATGCCATATAGTAGCACATAGAAGTAGAACAGTAACAGCAGAAAAATGTAGACATAAAAGGACAGAGAAAAGAGTGTGTACAAACTTGGTGTTTATAAAGATATGAGGGAAGCTAAGTAGTCTATTCAAATTCAATACTCAAGACCAATAGTCATAATAAACACATACAATAACTGAAAAGGAAAATCCTATTGGAAAAGTAAATAAATTCTTAGTAACAAAAACTATCAATTCCTACATATATATGCCACTAGTAAAATGTCTATATTATACAAGGGTGCTATTAGCATGCATATAATTGTGACAAATGGTATTAAGGAGCAAACTAAGAACATTTTTTATGGGCAGATGATATGGTTATATTATGTAGTGGCCTGCCATTCATCTAGCCCTAGTTGTACTGTTCCTGAGCAGATAACACAGCCCTGATTGATAATAAGCAGACTTGAAGGCAATGGCAGAAATAGCCATGCTGAGAATTTGAGGGTTTGTGTTCATCTCTTCAATATGCCCTTAATTGGCACATATATTGACAGTAATTTGGTTGATTTATCTCCTGCAACGCAAAATTATATCCTGATAACAGCACTCAAAATCATTCTCCAATTATGTTTCAAAAGAGGCATCTACAAAGAAATCATCTTTCCATACTGTTATATCCTCTTTTAGGTACATCAGAAAGCATTATCGTAGCCATCTACTTATGAAGTTGGTAAAACTACAGATTTCAATTTCAATTTTGGCTAAATCAAATGCAGCCATTTGAGTCAGCATAGCTTCATGACAATACTCTGCTTCACAAAAAGTACCTCCAAAAGTTCGATCTTCATATTTTTTTCTGCCTATTTTCCTTTTCGAATAAAGCAAATAAAGTTGCTCGAATCCTAATATCATATGATAATGACATCCTTTTCATTTCATCCCAGGAAGAGAATCAAACGTAAAATTACCAAAGGGCAGCCAGAGCTCAAACTTGGATGCACGCTAGCTCCCCAAAAATGGCCATGAACATGGTTAACCTTTGCCAGCAGCACCAATGGGAAACACAAAACAGTTTTAAGTAAAAGTATTATTTGGCACCAAATACGTATGAATACACTGGCAAATATAGAGAATAGGTGAAGTTGATAATAGAGAGCGGGAGGGTTTCTGCAACTTGAGTCCCAAGAGTAGTTACAAGATAATGAACATGGAGTCTATAAATTTTGACTATTTAAAGGATATGAACCCCGAAAATGACCTGCTTTAAGCTATTGGATGATTACGTGTTTATACCCATAATACTCCTTACTCATCCTGAAACCAGCATTATTCGTTACCTGTGATCAACATACCAAATTTTTGTCTTCCACATTTGGAACCAGTACTTACCAAAGGATGAAGCACGTGAATATATACAAATTACTAAGATGAATTCTTACTGTGTATCTCTAACAGAGAAGCTCTCCTTGTACACTATAATCGGTAACATCTCTCTCAGCTCCTTCTTCAAGCCCAATTCAGCCTGCTATGTAAGAAAAACAAATAAAAGAGGCACAAGCAAACACAAAATTACTAACCCAAAAAGACACAACCCTATTTATGTCGGAAAGGACAAAAATCTTACTCTGAAGATGTCATTGCTGTCTTGAATAGAAGTTCTCATACGAAGAGAGGCCCAGTCAACCCTCCTGCGCCGAAGGTAGAACAAGTAGAACAAGAAGAGGAGAATAAAAATGAAGAGAATTGGCACTGAAAAGATAAAAGCTTGGAGCATCTTCAGCTGAGCCGTAACTACTTTTGATGTATTAGCCGGATAAGAGGATGAATATGTAAAAGGAATAGAAGTAGCTGGACAACAACTGGGACGTTCTGGATTATAATAAGGCATGACCAAGGAACAGTCTCGCCACCAACACAAGCTCAACCACTAAAAGACTCCAATACAGACCACAAATGATGCCAAAATGCAGGCTTTGTGAAGAACCCAGATGAGAAATGAAGCAGAGAAATCGAGTAGATGGAAGAGTAAGATAGAAATTTAACATCAAATCAGAACAGAGAGAAGAGGCAATGTTAGTTAGAGTGTCTTCAGAGTTAGCTGGGAAAAACAGAGTGAACCTGAATGCTAGAAGAATCAGATCAAATCTAACGTGAAGAAGCGATGTCAAAATACAGGAGAAAAAGATGTGGACAAGAGAGATTGATAAGACCGATGAAAGAAGCACACAGATAGGGGAAACTCTTAAAAAAGACCGAACCTTTTATACACTTACTGAAGCAATTAACCTACAGACATAACTTAAGGTAGCACTTGAAGAGTTCAATTACTTTAGTAAGAGGCTGAACGCAAGGTCTAACTATAAAATATTTAAAAAAGTATTATTTTTTTAATTATTTATAAAATAATCTAGCAACTTATTATAATTATTTAAAATTTTATATAATTGAGTGTTAAATACGTTATTAAATTTGTATAATTAATTTGACTTAATTTTAATTTATAAAATAATCAAAATTAGTAAAAAATATTATAAAGTATTAATGCCTTAATGGGCTCTAAATACAAATATATAAATATAATAATAGGGATAGCCGTTAGGTTAGGTTTGGTCACGTGGAAGTGGCCAGCATATCCGCCAGCAACTTCTTGGAAACTGACGTCAGCATCTTGACTGGGAGTGAATACGATGTCGTAAGCTCTCCGTGATCTGCAGTCTGCTGAAACTACACCGTTCTTCAAATTATTATTGTAACATTCCAAGAACAAAAGCACGTGCCCTAGCTCGAAGACTTCATTAGAATAACTTAAGTAAGCTTATGTGTAGTGTGGTATTATAGAGTGTGGTATCATTATTTTTAATTAAAAATAAAATTATAAAAATTCCAACATTTGTTTTTATTAACATTTTAAAATGATAAAAATCAGCAATTCGAGCATCAAAATTTATTAAATTTAAATTTAAATTTAAAGAATTTTAATTACGTGTTGAGGGCGATCGTCAAAGGTGATGATATACACTCAATCTGACAAAATGCCAATGTCACTAAGGTATTGATATTATAAATAAAAGGGAACACTATCACGTTTTAGTGTGCGTGACTAAGATTTCAATCTAATACAAATATCCTTCACGGCAATTCGATGTGATTGTAGTATTTTAATGCATGTGTACAAACTGAAGTTGAAAAGGACAGCAACAATAAGCCAAGGGATTGGTTTGACACAGAATTGAACTGTGAGACCAGATTTGTGAATAGATTGATTTGCGTGCCACCAAATTACAGCTGATGATAAGCATTAGGACCTGTCCTGTTCATGGTGGCTCTTGCTTACATCCAAAGGTCAGCTTATTATGATATAATACGACGACCTCTGTAGAATAATTTATTGCCCGAACCATGAAGGCACAAAAGATAGCTACTTGTGTGTGTGTTAGATATTATGGGCATGGAACATAGAAAAGGGTCTTCAGGTTAGAAAAGTCTAGGATCGTCCTCACCAAACTAAGAAGTATTATAGCTCTAGTGATTGCATTCCTCTTGGCTTTTATGTCATGTGTTTAAGCCATGATGGATTGAGAATGCCAACCCCCGAGAGTTCTATAGAAACCTCACAAAACTAGAGACGTACATACACCCTGTAAGCGAGTTGAAAACTACCTTCCATAGAGTTGAAAACTGTACTAGAATTTGAGGTTAGTTGAGCCCCCAGCAAATATTAATCGTCAACTGAATGAATTGCAGTCCAGAGTTCATACTTCCAATATAAAAAGTTGATCAAGTTAATCAAGAGCTTTCCTCTTTCATGAGCAAGGAAAATATACAAAAGTATGTAAATTATGGCTAAAACATACTCCTGTCAAGGCATGACATTTATGTACAAAATCATTTTCAGCAAGTTGTATATACATAAACAATTACTATGTCAATCAATCATCTTCCTTGTCAGTAGCTTAAGAAAGCATACGGGGGTTCCATTTAATTAAACATCTCTCACCTTAAGCCTGATTTCTGCATGAGAATTAGGTGGCTTCTTTGGGCTTGATATAACAGTGCTGAACTTGCGAACCAAGATCTTGAAACATGGCAAGGATATTATGTATAGAGCAGAAAGGATGAAGGGTCCAGCAACAAGCCATCCTAACAACTGCAAGATTATTGCAATGCCATAAGATCACCTTATCCC
>JANZLH020000363.1:2817791-2830886 GCA_026770325.2 Erythroxylum fimbriatum
GAGAAATTAAAGAGTAATTTTAAAAATAAAATTATAAATATGTATAAAAAGTCACAAACGATATTTATTTTAAATAATTAAAAATTCTCTAAAACGACATTTATTTTATATAAGAGGGATAAGTTCATAATCAATTTTCGATAATTGTGTGAGAAAAGTAACGCCAGGGCTTTTCCTACACTACAACTATCAACTCCTTTCAGCGTCAAATGTCAGGAGTGTCATTGATTTAACGAGTTTCTTGTGAGTCTTCTCCATGCTTCAGCTAGCTATGGTTTACACCAATTACATAAGTTGCAACATAAGTGATCATCGATTAAGTGGGACCCCGAAGCAGTTGAAAGTTGAAACATAATGCAGCGTACAGCTGTTAGAATTCAGGCCCAACTAAGTGACCTTTATTCATTTCTCAGGGCTGTCAGCTAAGAAAAGACAGGAACATATGAACAACTGGTATGTTATTGTTTCATATCATCCCTTCCCTTTTACCAATAGTAAGTTCAATTTTTACATACAAAAAAATGAATCCTCCAAAATTGTTCCCGAGTATCGGAACCTGAATTACATCGAACTGAAATCATCCTCATATGTAAAAGTACCCACATAGATTCTAACAACACAAGTTCAGAGTAAAAGAAAATAGAAGAATTCGATGAAACCAGAAGAAGAAGAAAAAAAATGCAAAACAAAGAATTCTACCAGAAACCAGAGCTATCTAAATCTGTACAAATCATCTATCAATCGAAAGAATAACCGTGTGTGAACCAACAGCGTACAATAAGAACCCACCAACTGACAATCACAAGTAACTCGAATGCGGCTCCAAAGAAGGCTTTGAAGACCCCAAAACTCCAACACTCTGAACCTTTACTCTAGTATTATCAAACCCTCTGTAAAGATCATATGGTTCCCATAATCGATCGAGTGGACAAGGCTTACCAGCATCGAGCCTAGCCCATGGCTTCCCTTTTCCACTCCAATGCAACAAGCTCACCGCACCCGGATGCAATTTCCGGCAATCTCCTCTCAAATTGTCGCCGCCCAGACCGTGCTGGTTCTACCGGTGATCAATCGCTTCCACAATTCCGGCGAACACTAACAAAAACGGAGGCAGAGAACCCAATTCGTAAATCCTATGCTTTCTTTGCACCTCCATCCAATTTTCAATCCTTTTGCAGTAATTTCCTTCTCGCCACTTCACCAAGTCCATCACCATCACTCCCGTGTTGAAATAACGCGGGTTCCGGGTCGCAAAGACCCGATACAAAGCTGGGTCGGACCAGAACCCGCCGGTGAAATACGTAGTGAAATTCACGTGACAATAATCGGGAGCCCCGATCACGCGAGACCCAGATAGCCTCTTGTCCCATAGCTTGTGTTTAGTAAACATATTTTGCAATTTTCAATTTTAGAAAATATTTTTTTTAATATTAATTAGTAAACATGTTTTCGACAATTTTCCACCGAAAATGAAAATTGAAAATATATGCAAAAAATTAAGATAAAAAATAAAAAACTATTTTCTGAAAGTAAACGCACCCTTAATATTTGCCTTTTGTATTGTAGTACTTGATTGTTTATTTATTGTGAAGTTACGAGTAATTGTTATCCACGACAACAAAACAACTAGTAATAATTATAAACAATAAAAAAATACCAAAATGTTAAATTTTGTTATAGCCGAGTTGCAATTCTTTGAAGTTTTCACTTCTCCGTATTATAAAACTATATATGGAGATGTACGATCCAAAGATTTAAAGGAGCGTGTCAGAAACTGTCGGCATTCCAAATATAAACATTTAATTGCACTTCGTGTGAAATAATGTAATTTCTCTTACTAAAATTATTATTATCATAATAGTCAACAAGTTGTAGGGCTTAAGACCAAAATGTTTTGTTTTGTTTTTGTTTTTAATTCTAGACCAGGGTATCTATCGGCGGACCCAGTGACTAATCCCGTCGCTGATTTGTAGGCACCTCATAGAGTGGGACAGCTGGTCCAAGAATTTAAAGCTGCTTCATACCCAAAGCCAAGAATCGAACCCCTAACATTTGGTTAAGGATGGATGAGTCCTTGTTGTTGCATCCAATTGGGTTGTCCTTGTAGTTTAAAAACAAATAATCTTTTGTAGTTATTAAATTGAGTAGTATTTAGTCATGAAATAAATAGATAGATTCTTATAATATTCAAACAATTATTTCATCTAAATAAATTAGTTAACAAAGTATTGAATTAAAATTTAATTAAGCAATAATAAATTTTTATTGCCTAAAAACTTTTACATTAGCGACACTTAAAAGTTTTTGACTATTTGTTAAATTATTTTTAAAAATAAAAATTAAAAAGTCTACTTTATTGTTGAACTAATTTTTGCACATGTTTAGTGAGTTTTTTGTTGGTAAAATTAGAGATGAGATTGTCAATTCTCGCTAATATTTTTAGAATTAAAAATATAAAATAATTTATTATTTTAATTAGATCCTAATCTAGATTGTCCAAGTTCAAGCTTACCTGTAATCTAATTCTTTTAAGTAAAGCGATGTTGTTTTGTTCGGGATAATTGAATCTCGAGTCAGTCTTAGCCTACATCTAACCCATGAGCTAACCATTGAAATGTTAAAATTGACAGCAAGGCTAATGTTGATGAAAAGACAATTGCCTATTGTAACTTGGGCCATGTTATTTTACATATTATAAATTTAATTAGGCTTAAACCAATTGCTTACCATCAATATTCACCCTTTTAACTTGTATTTTTTCTTTACAAGTTTTTAGCTGTACTATATATGTTCCTATAACACCTTAAATAGGTTAGTGAAGATTTGGAATTTAATTTAAATTTGATATTTGAAACTCACAATATGAGGTTTTTTTTTAATGAAAGGTTTATGAATTAAAATCTTTTAGAATTATTTTTCACCTTTAGGGGGAGAGAAATAATCACTTGAATAATGAACAAAATTTATGTGAAATATGTTAAAGCTATTGGTCTTGATTATAAAAGAATCAAATTTGAACTAAAAGTTTAAAGGATAACTCATTGCCATATATTTTCATCGACACCAAAAGGGTGATTAAATCTTATATTTTAGTTAAGAATACAACAACAATAACATCCAACCAGAATCCCACTAAAATGTAAAATCTGAAGAGGTTTAATTATTACAGTCTTACTCTTATATGATAGAGAAACTGTTTTTAAAAAACTCACGTATAGTGCAAATTAATAATAATACAAAATATCATAGATATATATAACTAAACATATATATAAAATTATGTAATACTATATATATCAAGGAGACGTGCTCTTGCGACAGATGTTATCACATTTCAGTTTAGAGCAGAAGACATGCATCTCTCGTATGGTTTAGAAAATTTTAAATTATTTAGATTTAAAATTTTCTTCTCATTTTTAATTTTTAAAAAACTCATTTTCTTATATTTTAGTTAACAATTGATATGAACATTATGTGTGAATTAATATAATGTTCACTTACAAATTAACTCAACTCAACTCTTAAACTAAATCTAAATTGATTAAACTTAGCTTAACTTAATGTTTTAAGATAATTAAAACCAATTGTTTATTTATGTTAGGTTTAATTAGTTCGGTTTAAGTTTAAAAGTAGAACCGGATCGTCATATAAGAAATATTTGATTTGTCCACATGTTATGTTCATATCGAATGGGTTCTTTGTTACTTTTAACTAAAATAAAAAATTTTGAAAATTGAAAATTGAAAATCGCAAATAGTAAATAGTTTTTTTTTAATTTTTTAAGATTAAGGGATCTTTTAAAAGTTTCTTAAACTACAAAAGAATTGTATATCTTTTACAATAAGCACCATAATTGAACAAAGTCTTGATATGCAACTAATGAATATTGTTTAGTGCATATCTAAATAAATCAATATAATGTGACATTTATGTGAAGATCCTGAAGGATTTAGACTATACGAAATGAATGATTTTAATTTCGTACTCACTGAAATTGTAAAGGCTCTAATTTATAGATTAAAGCAATATAAAACAAGTATGGAATCATTGGCTAAGGGATATGCTAAGAGACGGAGCTATGCATAGACTTGGGGGGTCATTAATTGGGCCCCCAAGTTTTTTTAAAAAAATTATTTTTAATATATATATATATATATATATAAAAAGATGGAGTTATTTAAAGGTCAGTGGTGTACCGGGCCCCCTAAAATTTAAAAAAATTAATTCTTGGGCCCCCTATCTTAAATTCCTGACTCCGTCACTGGATATGCTACTGATTCCATACGTCCATCTTATGAAAAATTCTAATGATAGTTATGTAAAATGGAATATTTAGGTAAGTCAAAAATTATACTTTGGTTTTTATATTGAACATGTTTTAATGAGAATTTTTTCTATCAATTCATTTATTGTGAATTGAAGTATTTCTACATCGATAAATACACGCATTTTCTGTCTTTAGTTCTTTCTTGTGAACAGAAAAAGATAGCTGTTTTGGATCCATGGTATTACAGAAATGGTTTTGTGGCATTAAAGATTGGGATGGGTTGTTGGGCACATAATAAAGTTGCCGTGTACCAGAGTGAGTCCCAATTACAAGAGATAACATCAGACAAGATGACAGTGGAAAAGTAGGTTTGTGCTTTTAATGACTTTAAGAGAAATTGGAAAATCGGCTTCATATATACAGTAGTTTGCATATGTTTAAGTTTCACAAACGAAGGGAAGGGAAGTTGATTGATGTTAGAATTTTACAATGGACTTACGGGCCCACATGAGAAGGAAAGTTAGACAACATATAAGTCTAAGTGAAGTTCCATCATAAAACCAATTGGTGATAGGTGGAGTAGTCCACTAGACTTATATGTTGATCTTCTTTCCTCTTTTTCTCTAATGTGGGACAAACTCTCACTCTTATATTTCAACACCCCCTCTCATGTGTGGGTCTAATACGTGACATAATCTATCATTTCAAGGTGTTAACGACTAATATAAGAGCAACCTTCTCTGATACCATGTTAGAATTTTACAATGGGCCTAAGGGCCCACACGAGAAGGAAAGTTAGACCACATATAAGTCTAAGTGAGATTCTATCCTAAAACCAATTGGTGATAGGTGGAGTAGCCCACTAAACTTATATGTTGATTTTCTTTCCTCTCTTTCTCCAATGTGGAACAAACTCCCACTCTTATATTTCAACAATTGAAAATCATCTTCCAATATTTAAATAAAGCAATAATTTATTTCTTAAAAAATTCTAAAACTTTTTGAAATTTAAGCCTTTTCTTGTAATTTATTATTTGTAATGCTGATCTTGTAATCAGTGACGGAGCCAGAAATTTAAGATAAGAGGACTCAAATATTTAATTTTTTAAAATTTTGAGAGTCTAATGTACCACTGACCCTATATATATATATACTTAGGGGCCAGTGGTCTTGTAACCCAAAATCCCTAATTCAAAGTAAAATAAAATCAGCATTTAGGTTCTTCAACTGGGCAACAGTTAAAGTCATATTGGCAACGCCTAAATGGTATCTCTACATATATAGATGACTTATGGTGGTGAGATGATCATGAGGTATTAACTGAGAGAGAGAGTTGATGAGAATTCTAAGTAAACTCATGAGGCATTAAACTAATAAATCATTTTCTATTAAATATGGAAATTTCATTCATTTACAACTTCTCAAATCAGTAAAAATTCACAAAACAATTTTGTTCTTACCAAATGAGTAAGTTGAAATGTTGGCCACAACATTATTGTCACTCAACCAAAAGCCACAAGTAGGCTTATCAACAAAGGAAAGATACTTGTTGCTCAAGTCATCAATACAGCCAATCCGTTGGAAGTTAAAGACAGAACAAATAAAAGAAAGAAGAATATGAAGCAATCAGGCAAAATTCTTGGTGGTACTGAAAAATCAACCCACATCTTAGAACAGTCAGTAGGAGGGAATCCCCCCATGTAAGGAGCTGAGCTAAAAATCATACATGAAACTGAAATCAACAAAAGTACACACGTTTAGAACTACTGAATGACAATGGTACCTCTCTAGTGAAATAATGTCCAACCAATTAACCATCTCCAAAGAGCTAGAAGGTCCCCAATCTTAAGGAATATTACCCTTCATGTTTGAGCTAGAAGACAATATCCAAGAGATCCATAAGTAAGTTTCTCAGCATATCAAATGCGAACTTTTGTTCCATCAGAATTGCGCTCACCTCCTAGATCTATCATGACCATAGGAAAAGAGGAAGAAATGAAAAGGACAAGACCATAATTCCCGATAAAAATTACTTGTGGATTTGTATAATTTACTATTTTGGCTATAAGCAAGAAACTCCAAACAAAAAAAATAGTGTGAGAATAAGGAAAAATATAATATACTAGTTTATGTCCTAAAGTCAATAAGTTGGTTATATTTTAGTAACATAATTATTCAAAAGTAATCTTTATTTTATATAGATGCCTATGTATATGACAAAGTCTGAGATTAACGTTTATTGTGAATGAAATTATCATAAAATTATAAAGTTTGAAAAACTGTAGCATTAAATATGAGATATTTAATAATAAATATTGATATGAGATATTAGATCTTATTTGACTTTATTAGAATTTAATTAGAATTTAAAATTAGTTCACTTAAATTACTAAAATGTTCAAACTCTATAATAAGCTTAGGTTATAAAAGAGCTGGTACTTCTTGTCTAACCTTCTTTACACTACTCGCAGTTCTCAACAAATTCATTTTCATATCGTTAAAGGTCAGATACGCGTGCAACTACAGTGGTTTCAATGAACCATCTCAAATATCATTTGAGAAAAAAGACAAGAATAAAGATCAAGTTACATTGCAAGGTACGATTTACATTTATACGTATTATGTTTATGCATTAATCATATTATAGAATTTAATTAATCTTAACATTTAAGAAATTAAAAGAAAAGGTTTTGTGTTTGTTTCACAGTGCATAGGATTAGATTCTACCCTACCAACAAGTTCCTATTATGTAGAAAGAACCACAGGTGAAGAGAGCTGAGATAAACAGATACAAAACCATATGTTGGATGAATGGACAAAAAAACATAACTGAATCGATTAATTAATATGATTAAACGAACTAATGTGGTTAGAATTGTAGTTCATTAATATTTATCAGAAATGTTCATTTCCTTGGCTAACCTAAATTAGTTCAATATTACTTTACCTCATATTGATGTCCCCTTATACTTACTACTAGCTAATTTGGTTAATGTGATCCTCAAACAACTTTGATTTTGGGTTAAATTAGCCATTGCTTCACCAAATTACGTAAAAAAAAATTTCATAAATACCAAGCATTTTCTAAATCTCAAATACAGGCAACTATTTCTACCTTCTATGATGTCTGAACATGACAATATTACATACATGTTAGATTTGTTGCCATAAAACTCCTCTAACTATCTACATATAATTCATACTTCATTTAAGTACAACCGATTAAGCTACTATAATTATGATTAGTCTTAAATAGTTTCAAAACATAATAATTTTTATATGAGATACTTTGGTAATATCAAATCAATTGATCAATTACACAACATCATAATGATGGTATTTACAGACATATAAGTAATGTTTCATTAGAGTGATAAATTCTATATTGGCTTACACAATTACCTCTAAATAATTTGTATTATATTTAAGTATAATCCATTGAGCTATAACGAATAAGATAGTCATAAGTAGTTTCAAAACATAGTAATTCTTATATGAGATACCTTAATAATCTTAAGTTAAATGATCAATTACATAATATCATAATGAGCAAATTCATAGACATATAAATAATATTTCATTTGGAATATTCATAATCGGACCACTTCAGTGAACCTATTCTCTAAAAAATATTCACATTGTTTAAATATCTCCATATTTTAGTTTATAATCTCAACTAATTTCTTCATAAGGAAGAAATTTAATATGTGCTAGTCTTTTTACTCTATTAATGTTCAATTTTAATAGAATAATAACTGAGAATAATTTTGCTATAATATGTAAATATAATATGAATCTCATAATTATTATCTCAACATAATTTCATTTACAAAATATATCTATCTTATGATCTTTATCTTACATCTCAGGTAATAACATGAGATAAGATGACAGTGGACAAGTAGGTTTGAGCCTTAATGACTTCAAGAGAAATTGGAAATTTGGAAAATCGACTTCATGACTATTCGACATAGTTTGCATATGTTTAAGCTGCACAAAGGAAGGGAAGAAAGTTGATTGGAAATCATCTTCCAATATTTGAATAAAGCAATAATTGTTTTCTTAAAAAATTCTAAAACCTTTTGAAATTTAAGCCTCGTCTTGTAATTCATTATTTGTAATATTTCTATCAAAAATTTTATTGCTGGATTGGTTATACTTTAGATTGTTTGCTCTTATAGAGAAGATATTACTTTTCTCCAATTAAATTACAAGGAATTTCTCACAAATGTAACGAGAAATAGTTCATTCCATCTTTTTAGAGCTTTTTCCTCTTCAGTGACGAACTTGATAGTTCCAAGATTCAATACAGCAAAGAAGAAGAAGAAAATATCAATAGATGAATTTGATAGTTCAGATGTTCAAACATGTCAGATCACTTAGAATAATGTAATATTGATGTCCGCTCATACTTACTCCTAGCTAATTTGGTTAATGTGATCCTCAAGCAACTTTGATTTTTGGTTAAATTAGGCATTACTTCACCAAATTATGTAAACTTTCTTTTTTTTTTTCATAAATACCAAGAATTTTCTAAATCTCTATTAGGTTCCTTCCTATATACACAACAAACACAATATTCTCCCTATACACATAGCAAACAATTCCTACAACAAACCTAATCTATCAACTCAGACACATAAAGAGAAGTCAATGTTGTTAATGGAAATATTGCTATTCAACTCAATGTGTAAACATATGGAAAGAAGAAGACTAGTAAACATCGCTGGAATTCCCTATAAGCTACAACCCCACTTTTTAGGCAAAATGCCCCGCCACTTTCTACAACTCTCTATAATAATCTCCTCTCTCTTTCCACTCTCCTTTTATGATTTGATTGTTTTTCCTTCCTATTCATCCTCCCCTGTTTCTCTCCCACCTATAGTTATTTTGTAAATGCCTCAGCAGATTGCTCCACCTTAGTGCCACTTACTATTTCCCTATTTTGTCCCTTTTGCCTCCTGTAATATACTTTATGCATTGGAGACCAAACAATACACCCTCCCCCCCACCACCATGATAGCCACCTTGTCCTCAAGATTAAAGGTAGGGAATTGCGCCTAAATATGGTCAAAAGGTTCCCAAGTGCTTTTCCAAAGTGGTAGCCCTTTCCATTGGATCAATACTTCAAACATGTTGGAAGAGTTTGTCTAAACTTCTAATACATGTTCTAGTTGTAGTAGTAATTCTAAGTCTTTAGTGAGATATTATGATAGAGGTTGGTTAGAGACCTTGGTACCAAAAACTTTTTTGAGTTATGAGATGTGAAAGACTGGATGGACGTGAGCATAAAGGGTAAGATCTAACTTAAAAGCAACTTTCTCAAGTTTTTCAACGATGACAAAAGGTTCATAATATCGTGGACTGAGCTTCACGTTAGGATAAGAAGCTAAAAAATGAAACCTATAAGGTTGTAGTTTCAAAAATACATAATCTCCCACCTAGAATTCAAGTTCACGCCTCCCCAAATCAGTAAACTTCTTCATTCTTTCTTGGTCCTTCACTAGATTGCTTTTGTGTTCATCAAGTATCTGATTCCGCTCCTTAAGTTACCATTGAATCATCCGTCAGTTTCCACTATAATCTGGCATAACTAAGACGGGCACTGTAGTCATAGCCCCTTTTAAATCCTCAAAAGCTTTAGTGGCTTTCGATGTCCACTCAAATATGTCTTTCTTCAACTATCTAGTGAGAGGCTCTGTTATCTTTCAATAACCTTTAATGAAATAATGGTAATAACTAGTGAAACCTGCAAATCCTCTTATCCCTTTTACATTTTTTGGTACCGACGAACTTAATGGACTCCACCTTTGCTGGATCGGTTGGCACACCCTCTTCCAAAATTATATGACCCGAATATTCAACCCTTTCACTTACAGAAACACACTTTTTCGGTTTACCACAAGTTTATGTTCCTTAAGTAAGGTTAACGTTGTATGGAGGTGCTCTAAATGTGTCTGCTTGTCCTGAATGTACACTAGTATATCATTAAAAAAAACTAATACAAACCTTCTCAGATAGGGATGAAATATTATTCATGACTACTTGGAAGGTTGCTAGTGCGTTTGACAATCTGAACGACATAACTTGAAATTCGTAGTGACCACTGTAGGTGTGAAAAGTTGTCTTCTCTTCATCCTCCGTAGCAATACGAATCTGGTGATACCCTGACTTAAGATCCATCTTTGAAAATATCTTCGCTCTGCCCAGTTCATCAAGTAACTCATCAATTGCTAGGATTGGAAATTTATCTACCACAGTGATCTTATTTAGATCCCTATACAGAATCTCCAACCACCATCTTTTTTTGAACTAGCAGTATTGGGCTTGAAAACGGACTATTGCTGGGCTAAATTAATCCAGCTTCCACCATCTCTTGAATCATTTTCTCAACTTTGTTCTTCTGACAGTGGGGGTAGCGGTATGGCCGTAAATTTAGAGGCTGCACTCCTTCCACCAATCTAATAGAATGGTCTCTAGCTTGTTTTGAAGGTAGGGTGTTCGGGTTGGTGAATAAATCCCGAAAGTTAGATAACAACTCCAAAATCTCACTATCTTCACTAGCTGATTCCAACACCTATGCGTCCATTATTTCCTTTAATTCTACTATAAAACTGTGCCCAATATCTTTCACCTTCCATATTTGATAAAGATAGGTCACCCTTCAAATTAAACCATTTTTGATCAATTTTAAACTTCAAAGTGAGCAATTGCCAATTCAGTTTTACTTTTCCCTATTGTGACAACCACTCTACACCCAATATGATGTCCACATTTCCTAATTCGAAAGGGAAAAAATCCTATTCAATCTTAATCCCTTAAACCTTTAGCTTTATACCTTTATAGACCCCTTGTCCCTTAATCTAAAACCCATCTCCTACTGTTATTCTGAATCCTTTAGTAGGCTCAATTTCCAAACTCATGTCTTAATAAGAAAAAGATGAAGTTGTGGCTTGCACCACTATCGACTAGAATGCGTACCTCACAATTGTTTAACTCACCAGTCAACTTAAAGGTCTTATACGGACTGATTCCGGCCATTGAATGAGCTGAAAACTCAATTTGGGTCCCTTCTATATCTGTCTCAGCACTCGTTTCCTCAACTGCTTAGGTCTCCAAAAAAACTAACGGCTCCCCATCTACGTCTTCCCCTTCGACTACCAACAGTTGTAGTTGACGATTATGGTGCCTATCATTTGGCCTAAAAGGTTCATCACATCGGAAGCAAAGGCCCCTCGCTAACTTGTTATGAATCTCTTTGTCTGTTAGTCTACGATAAGGTGGTCGTCGATCCCTCGCTATTGATTGTCTTGATCCTTCGGCAAAATGGTTGGTGTGGGAGGAAAATCTGGCTGGGGTTGGATTAAAGGGAGTTCGTGTTTGGGTGTTGTGAGTGTGGTGATTTGGGTTAGTTGGTTGTGTTTGATAGGTAGAAGTTAGGTGAATTGAGTTTTTAATTAAGATGGGTCGATTGGGGTTTGTTGGGTTAGGAGTTAAAGGTTGGGTGGAGTGGTAAGAGGAATAGGTTGAGACATATGTTTTGGGCTATTGGATTGAAATGTTGAAGGAAACAATTTGCTTTGGAGTTTGTTTAGAAAACTCATAGTAGACTTGGGCCTCCCTTTGGACTCTCTCATTAAATCCAAAATTTGGTTCTATCTTCCGCCTTTTAGGTTGTCCCCATTACTTGAGCCAATGTATTGGGCTCTAAAATTCTTATTTCAACCCAAATCTCCTCCTTCAACCGATTAATGGCCCCTTTAGAAGTTCTTCTGATAGGTCGGTCAATGGCGCTGCTAACTTCTCAAACCAACTTCTATACTCAGCCATCGTGCCCCATTATCGAAGTGACAATAACTCCTCATGAGTCGTCCCCTCCTACGATAGTTGGAGTCAGTCTAGTAAAGCCTTCTTAAATTTTTCCCAACCTATGATAGGACTTTTAGATTCCACCCATTGCAACCACGTCAAGGCTAACCCGCCCATACAGATCGCGACAGTCGAAATTTTATCTCTCTTGACAATACGGTTCATAACAAAATACCTCTCTACTAAATTTTTTTTCCATATTGGATCTTCTCCGATGAACACCAGTAGATCCAGACGCCGTGGGTTTTTCTCCACTTCCACCACCGTGCATGGTGTTTCATTTCCATAACATGACGTTGGTTTTTTGACAACCTCATCTCTGCTTCTCTCTGCCCCTGATAAGCCCCTTCATTCCTCTCTTCCTGTTCAAACTCACCTCCTTGAGTCATTGAATGCTCGACAGGATCTTTTCCCCTTCTTTGCTGTTGATTGTTCTAGTAAACCAATGTCACAACCGATTAAGCTACTATAATTATGATAGGTCTTAAATAGTTTCAAAATATAATAATTCTTATATGAGATACTTTGGTAATATCAAATCAAATAATCAATTACACAACATCATAATGATGAAATTTACAGACATACAACTAATGTTTCATTAATGATAAATTCTTTATTGGCTTACTTAATTATCTCCATATAATTTGTATTATATTTAAGTAAAGTCGATTGAGTTATTATGAGTAAGATATATCATAAGTAGTTTCAAAACATAGTAATTCTTATATGAGATACCTTAATAATGTCAAATTAAATAAGTAAATTCATAGACACATAAATAATATTTCATTTGAAATCTTCATAATTGTACCAATTCAGTGAACCTATTCTCTAAAAAATATTCACATTGTTTAAATATCTCCACATTTTATTTTATAACCTCAACTACTTTATTCATAAGGAAGAAATATAATATGTGATAGTCTTTTTACTCTATTAATGTTCAATTTTAATAG
>JANZLH020000363.1:2878906-2894085 GCA_026770325.2 Erythroxylum fimbriatum
AAACCCTAACACCCAACAACCACCAAGTTTCCGATTTCTTCATAGTTTCTACCTCATTTCAGATTACACACGCATCAATTGGTATCAGAGCTGTCGATTCCGGCACCAATGGCGACAAATACTCAGAAAATTGAAAAATTGCAGGAAGATGTTGTGCAGCTTTCTGGAGAAATTCAGGGGCTTGAGCAGGCTTTGGATCGGAAGATTGACTCCAAGATTGCCGATTTGAAGTCGTTCTTCCTTGAGGTCATGGGAAAAGGAAGCCAGGGAGAAAACTCTGGTAGAGGGAAAAACCAAGATGGTGAAACGGATGACGAGCAGACCCGTACCTCACTGCTGCAGAAATGCACATATTTGGACCAAGGGATTCACCGCACGTTCAAGTGGGAATGCCCCAAGTTCAATGGAGAGGATTTCAAAGGGTGGTTCATGAAGCTAGAACAGTACTTTATTGCTGCTAATGTCGCTGAGGAACACAAGATTCGTGTTGTTATGCTAAACCTCGAAGGGCGAGCACTGCAATGGCATCAGTTTTATGTGCAAATTTGTGGGGGAGTTGAAAACTTGCAGTGGGATAGTTATCTGAAAGAGATGAAATCTCGCTTTGCTCCAGGGGAATATGATGACCTAATGGTCGATTTGGTAAGTCTTAAACAAACTCATTCTGTTGAACAGTATTATGATGAGTTCTTGGGATGCTTGAATCTGTTACAGTTATCTGAGCCTTACTCATTGAGTGTTTTTATAAGCAACTTGAAGCCTGAAATCTCCCTAAATTTACGCCTGTTTAGACCAAAATCCTTAAATGAGGCTCTGCATCTGGCAAAAATGATTGAAAATATGGTATGCCCGGTTCCTCGGAAGCCAGCCATTCCCACTACCAACTACAAATCAACACCTCATTCCACAACCCTCTATCCACAAGCTATGAACAATCATAAAAATCCAACCCAGTTACCACCCCTATTACCCACACCCAAAGTACCACCTAATATAACCTGGGCACAGAATTCTAAACTCAACTCTCCTGGTAGAACATCACTACCAACACCAAACAAAACCAACACCAAATTCCCTACCTTAGCTGAGAGAGAGGAGATGAGGAAGAAGGGCCTGTGTTATTGGTGTGGAGCTAAGTATACTTTTGGGCATAAGTGTATGAAATCACAACTGTACCAGCTTCTTACTGAACCTAGTGATGAAGGGGGTGAAGTTGAAGAGTTTTCTGATTGCATAGATAATCCTGAGATACTTGCAGTAGGGAATGAGGTAGAAGAGCAGCCAACTATGTCCCTGCAAGCTATGTTGGGAATCTCTGGATTCCAAACTATGAGATTGAAGGTGTGGGTAGGGAAACATCCAGTTAACGTACTAGTAGACACAGGTAGTACTCACAACTTTCTGGATGTCATGGTGGCTAAGAAAGTGGGCTTACAGTTGACTGATGGACCAGCTTTGAAGGTGGCAATTGCTGATGGGGGTGATATGAGTACTCAAGGGAGTTATAAGAGGGTTAAGTGGTCAGTACAAGGGCTGGAATTTACAACTGATTTCTTTGCCTTAACACTTACAGGTTGTGAAGCAGTGTTGGGGATACAGTGGTTGGTGACTCTGGGACCAATTATTTGGGACTTCAAACACCTCACTATGAAGTTTGAGCATTCAGCTCAACCTAGAGAAATTAAGGGTGCTAAAGTGTCTTCAGCCAAATTGTTGACAGAGAAAAAAGGAGCCAGATTGCTACTGTCAATGTTAACAGGTGGTGATGATCAACCTTGTGCATACTTGTTGACTTCTAAAGAACAGCTAACTATAAAAGGGAGTGTTAAGTTGAACCACACTTGCCCGGAAATTGCTGTAGATGTGCAGAAATTGCTTCGGGAATTCTCTGATCTATTTGGAGTACCTACCAGTTTGCCCCCTGAACGTAGCCATGATCATAGGATACCTCTCAAGGATGAATCTATGGCGGTTAGGATTCGACCTTATAGACATCCAGCAGCTCAAAAAGATGAAATTGAGAAGCAGATAAAAGAAATGATGGATGCTGGTGTTATTCGTGACAGTACCAGTTCTTTTGCTTCTCCAATTGTCATGGTGAAGAAAAAAGATGGGTCTTGGAGACTTTGTGTGGATTACAGAGAGTTGAACCAGCTCACTATAAAGGATAAGTTCCCTATTCCTCTTATAGATGAGTTATTAGATGAATTGGTTGGTGTTCAGTATTTTACTAAGTTGGATCTTAGGTCTGGCTACCATCAGATCCGAATGTGTCCACAAGATATACATAAAACTGCTTTCAAGACACATGAGGGGCACTATGAATTTCTGGTTATGCCTTTTGGTTTAACAAATGCCCCTTCAACCTTCCAAAGCCTCATGAATGCTATTTTTAAGCCTTATCTCAGAAGGTTTATTCTGGTATTTTTTGATGATATTTTGATATATTCCAAATCTGCTGATGAACATATTGTGCATTTGAAATTGGTATTTGAGATACTGCAGCATCATGAGTTATTTCTTAAGGAAAGTAAGTGTGTTTTTGCTTCCTCTGAGATTGAGTATCTTGGTCATAAAATTGGAAGGCAAGGGCTGGCTATGGATGCTGAGAAGGTTCAATGTGTACAGAACTGGCCTGTACCAACAACTGTTAAGCAGCTTAGGGGGTTTCTTGGGCTCTTAGGCTACTATAGAAGGTTCATCAAGGGTTATGGAGAGATTGCCAAGCCATTGACAGAACTGCTTAAAAAATCTGCTTGGCATTGGTCTGATGGGGCTACAAAGGCTTTTGAACAGTTGAAAACTGCATTGGTGCAAGCTCCTGTTTTGACTCTACCTGACTTCAACAAAGAATTTTGTGTGGAGACTGATGCTTCAGGGTTAGGAGTGGGGGCTGTGCTATCACAAAGTGGAAGACCTGTTGCTTATTACAGCAAGGCTCTGTCCCCCAAACATCAGGTCTTATCAATTTATGAGAAGGAAATGTTAGCTGTTCTTCTTGCAGTTTAAAAATGGAGTTCTTATCTGGTTGGGAGGCATTTTGTAATTAAAACTGACCATCAAAGCCTCAAATTCTTACTGGATCAGCAAGCTATTACACCTGCACAGCAGCAATGGGTAACTAAAATGATGGGCTACAATTATTCAGTGGTTTATCGAAAGGGAAATACCAATGTTGTGGCTGATATGCTTTCTCGAAACTCAGATTTTGTCCACCAAGGAGCTCAATTGATGCCAATGTCAGTCATGAACACTGATTTATTGAAGAGAATTCAGGACTCTTGGGTAAAGGATGATAAGATTCAGAAAATTGTGGTTGGGTTGGTCAAAGATCCCTCAAGTTTTCCCAAATACTCTTGGCAGAATGGTATTTTGAAGAGAAAGGGTAAGCTAGTAGTTGGCAGTAATGTGGATTTAAGGGGAAATATAATTGAGTATTTTCATTGTGGACCTGATGGTGGACATTCTGGTGTGCATGCTACTACACATAGGATTGCTGCCAGTTTCTATTGGAAGGGCATGAGAAGGGATGTTAAAGCTAGAGTCAAAGAGTGTGAAGTTTGCCAAAAGAACAAGTATGAAACTTTGGCTTCACCCGGTCTCTTGCAACCATTACCCATTCCACAAGCTGTGTGGACTGATATCAGCATGGATTTCATAGAGGGGTTACCAAAATCAGGCAGGTTTGATACTATCTTTGTAGTGGTGGATAGGTTATCAAAATATGCTCATTTCCTTCCTTTAGCACATCCTTTTACTGCAATAACTGTTGCTCAGCTATTCATGGATGAGATTTTTAAATTGCATGGCCTGCCTCAAACTATTGTCTCAGATAGGGATAAAATTTTCTTAAGCACGTTTTGGCAGGAAGTCTTTAGGAGGTTTGGAACCAAACTCAATTTTTCCACTGCTTACCATCCTCAATCTGATGGCCAAACTGAGGTGGTAAACAGAAGCTTAGAAACTTATTTGAGGTGCATGACTGGAGAACAGCCTAAGGCCTGGAGCAATTGGTTACCTTTGGCTGAATACTGGTATAATACCAGTTTCCATTCTTCTATTCAAGCCACTCCCTTTGAGGTTGTGTATGGTCAGCCTCCACCTACGCACCTTCCTTATTTACCTGGTGATTCTTTGGTAGCTACAGTTGATAGAAGTTTGACAGCTAGGGAGGAAGCACTGAAGTTACTTAAATTTTATCTCTTGCGTGCTCAGCACCGTATGAAAAATTTAGCCGATAAGCATCGTACTGAGAGAGAGTTTGCTCAAGGTGACTGGGTGTACCTTAAGCTGCAACCTTATCGGCAGCAGTCTGTAGCTCATCGTTCTTCAATGAAGCTTGCTCCCAAGTTCTTTGGTCCATTTGAAATCATTGCTAAGGTGGGAAAAGTAGCCTATACTTTGAAATTGCCTGAAGGTTCCAAAGTCCATCCTACTTTCCATGTGTCTCAGCTGAAGAAGCATGTGGGGAACATCCCTACCCAATCTCAATTACCAGTTATTGCTGCTGATGGACTCATTGCCAAGGAGCCACTGCGAATTGCTGATAGAAGAATGGTGAAAAGAGGAAATAGAGCTGTTACTGAAGTTCTTGTGGAATGGACAAATTCTTATCCTGAAGATGCCACTTGGGAGGTTCTTTACAAGCTGCAGCAAGCATATCCAACCTTTAATCCTTGAGGACAAGGATTTGCTCAACCAGGGGGTATTGATAGCACCAGTAGTGAGGTAGCCGTTGGGTTTAAATAAAGTTTGGGTCAATTGTTGGTTGGGCCTTGTTAGTGGGTTAGTATGTTGAGTCCATTAACTTTTATGCTTTCTAGAACTTTTATGCTTTCCAGAGTCTGTGCACAGACACTGTTAGCATCTGTTGTTTTTTCAACGTTAGAGGGGAAATGTGTATGAGCTGTAATTTGTAACCGAATCTCGTTGGAAAGATTGCTATATGGTAATGGATTTCCTCAGTCGAAGGAATCCAGATTTTGTGCCAAATATTCTCTCTCTCTTTCTCTGTCATTTCTTCTTCTTATCTCTCTCCCTAAAAATCCAAAACCCTAACACCCAACAACCACCAAGTTTCCGATTTCTTCATAGTTTCTACCTCATTTCAGATTACACACGCATCAGTAGCTCGATCTAAAAGTGTGAGGTTGTCTAAGTGAACACCAGAAGTACCACTGGCTATAGAGAAGCACCGAAAGCAGCATCGATTGTAGAGCTGCATCTTCCATCTCTGCATAGACCGATGGACACTCTACTTTAATTTGGTAAGGTTGGGCGAAAAGGGGAAAGACGCGATTTGCGTTTACCCTTTTTACCAAATGATTTTTTGCCCTTGTTTAAACGTAAAAGCATTGGCTCTAAACGTCACCGTTTGTGGTTGGTTTAAAGGCCCTTCTTGAAATGTTGTCGTTTCGTTGTATATGTTATAACTGGCCTATATCTTTGTAAACGAACTGATTATTATCTAATATCATTTGTTTTAACTATTAAAAAAACTATGAATCAGTTGGTTGACATTTAACCAAGGCATTGTGACAATAACAATTTAAATACTTTCTTGACAAGTTTAGTATTTAGAACCTTCATATTGCAACTTGAGGAGGAGTATTAGGTGGGTATATAATGTCCACTTTTAGGAATACAATGTACACTTTAGAAACAAATTAGCTGTAAATATTTTCCAGATGTATTATATGAAATGAATTATTCTTGGCATCTCTTTGGGAAGTTGATTGCTCCATTTTAGGTGTAAGATAGAAAGACAGTTATACATATTGATTTACACGAAGTTATATTGGGATCAACAAAAATCATATTTCATTCCACCAAAAGCCCTGTGAAATTCTTATATCTTATTCATGGTTGTTCTTAACATTTTATAGTCTTGGGTAAAATAAAAAAAGAGCCTAAATAAATTGACAATATATAAATATCTAAAGTTTAAAAGTATATTTTTATTACTAAAGAGGCTAATTTAAGCCTCTCATTATGACACAGTTAAAGAATCTAATGACTCGCATTAATTTTTATCATTAAGATTAAGATAACAAAAAAAAATGAAAAACATGTAAAGAAAAAAAAAAGCTTAAAGGATTTACCTCATTTTGCTTTTTACAAGCGTGTGAACCAAAACTTATTTTGCTCTTTTTGAAGGCTCATAGTGGTGGGCCTTATTTTGCCTCATTTTATTCTTTATAAAAATCAAGAGTGAGTTATATTTTATTCTTTATGAAAGTGAATTTTGAGTAGGTGCTCTTCTTGCCCTTCAATAAAGTCGAGCCTAAAACGTAACTAGTTTAATAACAACAAAACTATTGAAAAAAAAGTATTCATGAATGATTGAATAAAGAGTAAATTTGTCACGTTCTATCATGAACTCGCGTGAACAGTTGTTTGAGGAATGAATGATTTATTAGGTGAGTTATTATAATTTGATTTTCTTTTATTTTTATACTTTGAAAGTTATTATATATTTTATGTAAATAATAAAATTTAAAATATAAAACATGAAATAGAAAAATCAATTCATTTAACCTTTTATTAATTTCACAGCTTTTATTATTGGGTGCTTGTTCATCTCATCAATCACTTTATTTGCCGTTTCTGTTTATGGTTTGGCCTTCCAGGTTCCAAGGGATCTTCGAACGACGTTTTCTGACACTTTGTGATAAATTTCAAGTTTCTACATTGTCTTTGACTAAAATAAGTGCTTTGTACCTAATCCGGCTCGGCTTATGTGTTCTGCAATGTCACCAGCCGCTCAAATGTTGAATTCTGTTTTTCCTCTTTATATTAACCACACCAACTAAGTTCCTGTTTTCTGGGAGGGACTCGGTAGTTGCTTTTACTCTTGTTAGAAAATGATGTTCGCAAGAAAATACAGTATATTATATCACGGGGCACTATAACAACAACCAAGAAAGTTGCTGACATTGAAAGTGATAACTAAACCACGCTTAGGGGTTGCATAGATTCTGATGCTGAAGAAAATGTAAAAAGACCATCTAACAGTTTCCACCCTGATTTAAGGATGGAATTGCCACCACTTTTTTCTTGGGGGCGCAATCCTAGATGATAACCTACGAGGACCCCATCATAAAGGATCACTTTAACATATCTGCTACTTAAAGGTCCCTGCAAAGTAAGCTAAAGGTCCAACAATACAGGCATTGATGTAGGTTGCTGGTTCTGAATGACTGTAATCTGTGCGGTCATCTGGGTAACCATCATTCTCGTTAGGACCACCAACAATGGCTCCAGTCAATATATTGGGATTCGGGTTCTGCGAATAGTAGTATGGTTGGAAACCAGCTTCACAGCCTATGGTCTGTGGGTGGCTTGCGACAGATGCCACAGAAGACCCTCTGTGGTGAATTCTTTTTGGATAGTTTGGTCCAAACCCTACCATGTATGACATCTTTATTGGGTTCACACCAAGTATGTAGTCTACCTGTGGTTTGAAGTTGGTCAGTACACGAGGACATGACTTTACGTTGGTACGTATCAGGAAATATGGAGTGAAAATAGTTGAAAGACTTGCCTGTTTCTTAGCAACGAAAATAAGGTTGTTTGGAGTGACCACTTGACTGCCACAGTTGAAGGTATGTCTAGAGGCTTTCATGTACTTGGCATAAGTGGTGAGCAAGAAGGATATTGAGGTCACATATTGGAGGTTACTCTGAGGAAGCTTGTAAATTAGCCCTCCTGCATTGTCAAAACATGCCCATATGCTTTAATATCAGTAATGGGAAAACGCAATCCAGAAATATTATAGTTACTGGTCTCTACTACAATGGTGGTTCTTACCTTGTGTGTATTTTGTAGTTGTGTAAGGAGAGTTTGGTAGGATCTGGCACATGAAGTTTTCAGCTTCCTGCTTGTACTTCTGAAAGTTCTGATCGTTATTCAACAATGCTCGCTGCAATACAAGCTCTTGTAATATTAGAATCATTGTAGATACCATAGAGATTCAGACAACTCCATCTATATATTTATGATAAAATGTACCCTTGACAAGAGAACATGAGCCCCTGCATACTTGTTGTCCCAACTGAACAAATCAGGTTGGTCATCAGCTCCCAATGACTTCAAGATATTGTAGTAAGATATTTCATTGGTTGCCCTGAATAGCCAACCTGTCCCCCAAAGCAATTCATCCTGACAAATATCATTCATAAGTAAGAATTCTGGTGATTACCTTCTTATGTTTTGGGCCTAAATCCAGTTAGTGCTTGTCATACCTTATAACCAGAATATGAGCAATAAAAAGGGCAAACAGCTGATCCAAGTGAATCACTATACGCCCCCTGGTACTGCAGGGCAAATTGCAACACCTTTCTAGCAGTTCTCAACAGCAAACTTGAGTAGTTTGGATCAACCGCCCGAAAAACCATCGAGGCAGCTGCTAACGCCGCTGCTGTCTCCCCGGCAACGTCAGATCCAGGGTTGCTTGGTGAGACAGAGTACACCGATCTTACAGTGTCCATGTCTTCAGGTCTCTCCCAACACTTGTGATCAACGTTAGGATCACCTACACCAACATAGAGCTTGCCAGGAGTAGATGTTGCACATTTCAGGAGATAGTCGGTGGCCCAACGAATGGCAGCCCTTGCATTTGGCAATTCTGACCCCATTCTTTTGCCATATTCAAGTGTACTCCATGAAAGCATTGTGGTGGTGAAGGCCATTGGGAAATTGAACTTCACATTGTCTCCAGCATCATAGTAGCCTCCTGTCAAATCCACCTATTCACCAAAAATCAACGTATAATGTTTTAGGCATGCATTGGAGTAGAAGAATAGAACATAGACGAAATGCTGACTGACAACATACGTTGGAAAGTCGACCATCTGAGAGGCCAGAATTTGAGCGCCATCTCATTTGTTGAGAAACAGGAAGCCTTCCTGACCTCTGCCCTTGGAAGAAGATAATGGACATAGACAATGCATCTTTGTAATTGGGATTGCCTTGGACCAAACCAAAGACCATAGAAGACAAAGTAAACACAAGGAACACAAAAGTAGCTTCCTTCCTCATTGTTATTGGTACCTTATTAGCAGCAAGTACCAATACTGAGGTTCTTCGATTGGTTTGGCTTTTATGGTTTAGATTCTACAATGACATCTCTTATATATATAGAGATGAAGGAGCGGAAAGAGGGTCTTATCAACCAAGCGCAAATTAAGGCTTTCTCATTTAAGACTTCTTTCTTTGTTGACCATTTGAGAAGATGGTAAGCTTCAAACTTCTCATCCAAACAATTTAAGAATTGGAATGATTATAAAGTTGCCCATGCAATGTTCATGGTATTAGGAAAAGGAAGGATGTGTCAAATGTGTTAGTTGAAAATCATATGCACATGGGTCATCCAAAAAATGGGAATGCTGGTAAGGAATGTCAATGTGGTTGCAAGTAAGGTAAGTCAATTCCTAACATTACTTCTGTAATATTTAGACATGAAGTATTAGTTTGGTAAGACGACCAAATTCCAGCATGGAAACTAATTTCTTTTCCAATTTTCATTTTTCTAGCATAAATTTCGGAGTTAATTGTTGTTAAATTCAAATTTCATATGATTACAACGTCTCTAATTATGCATTAACAAATCCGATAGTGCAACCATTCAACTTCTTAGGTCTTGTAAGAATATTGAGTTTATGTCTTAGATTGTTATGAATGTTATCTAACAACCATAGCTAATTAATTCCATTAGTATACATATAATTTTACAGGTTAATATGTGTAGTGTTGTCCTCATTTATGATAAACGATCATAATTGACAAATCTACATTTAGTTTCTGTGTAATTGATTTTTGTAACGTTCAGTATCTTCTATTCAACTTATGAATTTCCCTTCAGCTATTGAGCTCATATTTTAAATTCGATATTATAAAATTAAAGAAAATGTAGGATTATGTTGTTTGCAAATTACCGATTATTAAAAAACTTAACTGGCTCAGCCTGTTCAACTGTAAAAATTTTGAACCTTTCAACTTTCCTGTTCAATTTACTTTAATATCTCTTTGTTGTTAAAAACTAATTAATTTATTAATTAACCGGTCAAGTTTCGTAAATTAATAAGTTCTTATAAATTAAAATAAATCAATTAATTTTCACAAATTTTTTGGATTAAACTTCAAATTCTTGAATAAGTAAGACAATCTCTTTCGATCATATTTTAAATTCTATAATTTTATTTAATCTTTAGTCAATTTTATGATGGTCTAATATCAGTTGAACCATTTTAATCTTAAATATATTGTCTTATTGGTTTAATTTCTGGTCCAGTTTTTAAAAACATTAGTTAAAAAAGTTTAGGAAAATAATTTAAACTTTCAATTTTTATTAAAATTATTTAATACTTTAAATTTTATTTTTATTAATCAAATTATAATAGATATGTAACAATATACAATTATCTTACTATAATTAAAGAATTAAGAAAATATTGACATATAATTAACAAAATTTAGCATTTATTTAGATTCAAGGATAATTACTTTTTTCTTAAAAAAGAAGACACTTGAATGGATAATGTATATAGTAATTGGACAAAAACAAAGATTTGATGTTACGTTTTTGGTATGATTGGTGAATGGCAATATGGCAGACCGTAGCATACAAAATTTGGCATCTTTGGTCTGATAAAGAGGACTGGAACAACATCTGCCCAAATTACTGCAAAGATTGCCCTAATTCTCCGCTAGTTTGGTTTCTTTCATGTCAAATTGAATTTTGAACCCAAAAGGAAAAAGAATATATATACATATATCTAAAGAAGAAGAAGGAGGAGATGAGGAGGCGTGAATGGCGCATGTTTTAGGCCCTTGGATCGCGCAAAAGAGATCGGCGCCAATTTTCCCTTTTCTTTTTTATATACATAAAAAGACTTTAGCTACGATTCCAAATTCTTGTGTCTGAGGATCAATACTCTGTTCCCATTCTTTAGGACTAAGCTTGTTTGTTTACTAATTTTTCATTAAAACAAATTGATGCCATTGACTAACCCAAGGTTTGGACAAGTTGGGATCACACTTCTTGATTGCAAAGAGCAGAACCATATAATATTTTCATATTATTTTAATATGGTCAGAATTCAATTTAATGAACCCATTTTTTTAATTTGTCAAATTGATTTAAGCTGATTTATATTCTTATATATTTTCAACTTTTATTAGTATTACTTGCACTAATAATTAAAATAATTATATAATATTCCTTAGTGTTTTTTTCCATGTTTTAAAATTCGGATCAGAAGTTAAACCGGTAATACAACAGGTTTAAGGTTTAAAAGATTTAATTAGTATTAAACCGTCATAAAACCAGCTAAAGATTAAATAAAATTAAACATTTTGAAATATAATTAAAAGAGATCGTCTTTATCTATCGAAATATTTGAATTTTAATTAAAAATAGATTGTTAAATGAAAAATAATTAATTTATTTTTATTTATAAGAACTTATTAATTTCTAAAAATTGACAATTAATTAATAACTTGATTGATTTTTAATGACAAGGGTTATTAAAGTAAATCGAACTAAATAGTTAGATAATTCAAGATTTTTACTGTTAAACCGATCAAACCGGTTGAGTTTTTTAATTATTGATTTTTTAGTAATACATCCCTAGAAAAAACCATTATGATAACCCGGAGCTTCAGAAAAATAGGAAAGGTACGAATAAATTAAAAACTAAAAGACCTTAGCTAAGCTCCCTTCATGCCATAATTTAGGTTTCTGGTCCAAAAACAGGAAGTTGGTTATAGGGAACATTGTAAAAACAGAATGCCCGGATAAATGGTTCTGATTGAATACGTATAGCATGCATATTATATTAATATGTAAAGTTAGTAATTATCCTGTTCATATTAATTTTATTTTTTATAGCCTATGTTCAACCTCCAGCACGTAAGTATGAAGAGACTTTCTCACCAAGGTAAGTAAACCTACTTGTCTTTCTTCACAGAGAAATCACTGTTTAGAAAAGATACATTACGAAGAATGATACAGATATGGCAAAATCTCTAACAAATTCCGACATATTAGGATTTGTTTACCCATATGTAGTTGCATTACCATATTCTGGGACTAACTGAAGCATATGTGTGTCTCCCGTTATCGAAGAAAGTATGGTTAGGTTCTATGATCAAGCATCCGATGCTTACTCTTGAGACTATTTTGGTGGATCCTTTCAACATAACGTAATCATCATCTAAAGCAACAATATAACGTGTGTGCATGATAATTGGGACACTTTGTGTGCAAAAGTGACCCACCATGAACAACAAACACAATCATTTACGTATGACGGATTGACAAACACAATGTTTTCAAAACATATATGGAGATTGATAAGTAATTGCTTTATGGATTTGCTTGATTGGAGGAGAAGTTAAATAAATAAATAAGTAATCATCATTGGTAATATGTATTGATGTAAAACTCAAGGCTTTGAAGAAGATCAATTCGATTCATCAGATGTCGTAAAACCTGAAAACTTGGCCATCAAACTTGGGATTGATACTCACGTCTTTTCATGCATTGGATTTTTAAGTTTTATGACTTTATCTTATAAGTTGACAAATTAACTTGGACAGTAAGGCATACAAACATTATTATTTTTTATCAAATTAAAAAATGGAATTTAATTAATTACTAGAATAGGGGTGTTCGTTAATCCTTTGCTTAGAGCTGCTTCAGGTGTATTAGTGGTAGGTTATAATATAATTTGGTTAGTGTTGCTTATGAAATCTTAAGATATGGCGGCGCTACTTGCGTGCAAGTCATAGTATTCCTTGTACCTCTCCAACATTCTTATTATTCCCTGGCTATAGTCTCTGCCCGTTTAATCAAGCTATCGGCTTTGCATTCATCCTGGCCAAGCTAAACGAAAGATTGCCTTTTCTCTAGTAGGAAAAACCTAGCAATGATTTTCCAACTTTGATCATAGTGCACTTAAATGCATGAAATAAATTTTTTTTGTAAAATCATCCCGAAGCTATTAGAAAATTATTATGTAAACCTATTTTTGATATCTGTTATTAATTAAATTATGTTTTTCTTCTTTATTATGATTTGAAAAAAGTTTAAAATGGCTCTCCAACTATGGCAAAGTGTAGAAATTTATCTTTAAAATTAATATTTTGAGTTTCTTAATTATTAATTTTATTTTACAAACTAATATGTTTTGTTACTAATTTTATACTTGATGAGATTAGGTAAAACTTTGTATATCAAGTATTTAATAAATATTATGGCGATGATATAATATTATAAATAAGAATTATTATTTTTGATAACTTGTCACATATTTTATATTTTATGTGTTGCATGTAGATTAAACATATGTAAAATTAGTTATTTGAATGCAATTTAACTAACAATTGCATCTAAAAGTGAAAGGTGGATTTTTTTTTGTGATGTATGGATCAACCATACGTTATACATATATTAAATTTTTTTCTATAAAAAACAATAAATTTAAACAAAAATTTCAAATCAAAATATAAATAAGCCATGTTTGGTAATCAACTGATTGCATTAGCTGTTAACTGATTCTATCAGCGGTTAGTTGATAGCGGATTATATCAGCTGATTTGACCAACAGATAATATTAGCTGTTTATTAAAGATGTTTGATAAAATTAGTTATTTAGTATTAACTGTTTATGTCTAAAATGACTTATAAAGGTATGATTTAAAAAAATTATAATGGCATTAATCTTATACTTTAATACTTCTTTGAATATTTTCATAAGGATTTAAATTTTAGATATTTAATTTTACAAAAATAAAGTTTATAAATCTATTAAAATTATAGAACATATAATAATGATGATGATGATGATTAAGACGACGACGACTACGATGAAGACAAGTATTTCTTCTTTTTTTCCTTTCTCAATCTTAAATTAATGATAAATACTGAACATAGGCCAAAAATTAATAATTATTGCAAAAAAAAAAAGAAAGCTTCATCAACAACTACAAATGCAGCTTATAAGATTGGGAACAGGCAACAAAGAAAAAAAAAGAGTATTTTTGGTTCATTTTGATCTTAGAATCCACGAAAGAAGCAGAGATAATTATTTGAGTTTGCAAAGACTTAAGATTAATAAATTCACACCGGGTATATACATTACACATTGCTCCACTTTGTTGTTGTTTGTAGGTTTTGGAGAGGGCACAATATGTCATTTATAATAAATTGAAGCAAAACGCTACTCTTCTTGAGCTTTTTAAAAATCATTTGATTGGATTCAATTAGCTAACCCAATCAACTGATTACTAAACACTAAGGGCAGCTAGATAACAATGTCAATCAACTAAATTTATTCAATCAGCTATTTTTTGGCTGATTAGCCAACAACTAAATGGGGTCATAGACAAGTACGATAAAATAATAACAATAATAATAAAATTATACACTTCTAATATTAGAATTTTAGAAGTATTAATCTTGACAAAATTGTAATTAATTGAAAAATAACTAAATTCTGATTTATTAATTAAATACAAGAATAATAATAATAAATATATGTTATATTCAATCCTACTTCATTGTATTTCAATGCATATCTCAATTGTATTAACCTTCAAAAAATTATTTTAATTGCATCTGCACTGTTTAAAAATTGAAATGAATCATTATGTTTGCATATGTATATATTATAAGAAAAATACAAATAAATACTTGATATTGAATAATTGGATTTAATTTATAATTAAGATTTAAAATTTTCTAAAAGAGATAAATAAATAATTTTTATTAAACAATTACTAATATTTTATAGTTTAATAATTACATTTAAGAATATTAATAAATATTTACATTTTATGTTCAATAGTTAATTTTATTATATTGGATTAAATAAATAATTTTATGCATTTATAAAAATTGAAATGAATTATTACATATAAATTATATGAAGAGTAAGAATAAAATTTGGATCTCAAATAATCGAATTTAATTTATAGAATTTAAAATTGTTAAATAAATAATATTTTATTGGCAAATTTTAAATATTATGTTTTAATTTTATTAATTTATAATGTTTGAGTCATATTCTATGGCATGTTAGAAATTTGTCAAAACAAGATTATTAAATAATGTGTAGGATTATTTAACAAAGAATACACTTTTGATCAAAGTTGAAAGGCTTATTAAAGTTTTTTCT
>JANZLH020000363.1:2894185-2905189 GCA_026770325.2 Erythroxylum fimbriatum
GACATTTAATTAAGAGAGAATCTTTGAGACATGTTCTGTGTCAAATTAAAAAATAAGTTTAGATATCATTATTAAGTAAATTAGAGATTTATTTAGTAAAGAAAAAGATCAAGTATAAATGTACACTTAGAATCAAATTTCGAAAAATTAAATAGTTTTTTTACCCTTTTAATATTGACATTCGTGTTCATAGTTAATATATATATATATATTTCATATCATTATATAAGGAATAATAACTTATTAATACCAATTGGTATTAATAAATGTCTAGTTGTTGCAATTTGGCCCTGACCAACTCTTATGGGTAAAACGACATCGTTGGCAAACTGTTGAACATTTGCGCAGTGAGAAGAGGAGCTAGTACAGGAAGGACATGCTCTGATGCCTATTCTACCACATACTGAAAAGGTACAAGCAGAAGGAAATGCGTTATCATCTTTGCGTGATAAATCCAAACCTGACAAAGTTTGTCAAACCACTTATTTTATTGGAAGAACTACCTGCTTCATAACTGAGTTAGCAACTCCAAGAGTGCACCTAAGGGTAGGAGCAGAGCGATCAACAGCAGTACAACAGTGAATTGTTCGCAAGATTTCCAGGACAGTATGGTTTATCCAGCTTTTGAACAAGATCTCCAAAGCACAGAAGACCATTAACCCTCACCTACCAAAGGAAATAAAACACTTTTGTGTTGTATTAAACATATTTAGAAGATTACCTATGGTTCTTTACAGAATCTAAATTACTCAAATATTGTCAGCTTAACAATATAGAACAGGCCATGTCTGGCCATCTTGATCATACGACTTCAACTTCATTCTGTGCTGTCGACTAGGGTCACATATATAAACAATGAATTACCTCCACCATTTTGTCAGTTCTAATCACAAACTACAGTTACTATGAAGCAAGGTGCTAGAGGACTTTCTTTAAACATGACAAAAAATAACAACCAGAACACTGGCAAATCATTGTGTGGTACATTGTCAATCTTATAGGACAGGAGTAGTTTTCTGTCATTTCTTAATACATTAAATAGATAAAGACCAACTTTTATAAGATGCAGTAAACTAGCAGAAGCGACAAACCATGATCACGGGCAAAATTGCTTGTTTTACCAGCTGCGAAAGACGGAAAATACAAATTAGTATAATAGGTTTAGGAAGTTCACTGTATATCCTGTCACGAACAGGCCAACAAGAAGGAAGCTGATAGCATTGGCGGCAATTAGGCTGGTGACTAACCTTGTAACAATATAAAGTAAATACTCACTTTGATTGAAGTAGTTCCACAAATTGCAGGAATCTACTACTAAATTTGATTTCCCAAACCTGTTTATTCTAGTATCAAATATACCTTAAACACTCGAGTGCAGAAGAATTCAAGGAACTTCAAAATTATGGATGAGTAATTAGACAGAATATTCTCCTATTAACTTAATATGTGTATCAGATGTCAAAATGCAGTGCACTAATCCTAATAAAACCTGATTTTGATCTGCCTTTGTCTGGTTAAGGTCATTTCTACCGTATTACACAGCAATTTGGATTTGACATCCTACAGGGAAGATGGCTCATGTTAGTGAATATATAAAACTAATTAAGTTGACCTTACACAACAGTTTAAACTATTGTGGTGAAACGGTCAATTAATATGGTATCAGAGCTTTTGTGACCAAATGATCGTGAGTTCAAATTCTACCACCCACCTATTATTTAGCACAAGATTGAGTGAATCTGTGCAAGTTTCAAGCCTAAAGGGTTTTCACTTGAGGAGGTGTGTTAGTGAATATATAAAACCAATTAAATTGACCTCATACAACAGCTTAAGCTATTGTGATGAAACGGTTACTTAACAGCTCATTCCCCTCCAACATGTTTAACTGTACCGCTGATTAATCCAAGGGTCAGTGAATAGATATACTGTCACGAGCTTACGGTTCAAACTTCCTGAAAGGGCCGAATTTTAGTATCCCATCCACAAGATTTTATCTGTACCTTTTTGCATATTTGTTGTGCGCGTGTCTAAAAATGATAAGTTCACCACTGTCCCCGCCCCTCTCTGTCCTCCCTTCTTCTTACCCTTCTTGCACAGAGTAACAGGTCCTTGAAAAGACCAAAGATATCATTTCTGTACAATGGATTCTCATGTTGACTTGATACATGTGAAATATACATACTATGACAATGTAGAGCATCGAAAATGAAACCAATTCAAATAAGGGCTCATCTTGGACTTAACATCTACGAAGACTTTCTTGAATTCCACTAACAAAACAAACTGTGGACCACATGCACATACCTCTATTATCCGTGAACCATGACAGCTTCTAAAGAGGATTCCAACTGTTAATCCATCCATTAAAATAAGATTCCAAGTTTTCTGTGTATTTCCTCTTGGTTCTGAATTAAACATCATTTTTCCAGTGTGTTTAAAAGATAACATAAGTTGGAACAAGCATTAATCTATTCCTAAACTTCACCTGTTGAGAAATGTAAGTATTCTACTAAGAATCTACAATGTCATTGCTCCAATTTTGGTAAAGAAATTAGCCAGTGTCTCTTATCATGAGTTATGTTTCATGTTATCAACTGGTAAACAAAGCAATTATAACTTACACCATAATGGAAAGGCTGAGAACTAACTAAATCACCAGAAGCCTGATTTGTTGGCATTGCAAAACCAAATCCACCGGGACTTTCTGCAGATCATACAATCTATTGTTATATTGATCATAGATCAATTACAGGTAACCGCTATTTTCATCTTTCTGTACTTTAGGTGGAAAGGACACTGGAAACCAACACCGGGTATTTAATTATTCATTTTTTAGTAATAAGGTTACCAAGTGTATGCCTCTTGATTTATTCGATAGTTAGATGCAACTTCACGCTGCGCCAAACCCCCTTTTTCGGTTTTGACGAGTAGAGAGTCTGGGCTTTGCAGGTGAATTACTGATCTTGGTTCTTTTTCTTATAAATTTGTTTGTTCAATGGATTCCCTGTGACACTCTGGTTTCATTGTTCTTATCCTTGCTGTTTCGTCTGCTTAGTTGTTGATTCTACGTGGTTTAATTTTAGAAATTGTTCTTGTAAATTTGATTTTTTGAAAATTATTACCTGGGTTGTGGTTGATTTTGAATCTTAATATATGATTCTGTTTGTGATTTGCTCATTTAGTTTCGTTGGCTGGGTAAGCTTTTCAACCTTCTTCGTGGATAGAGTTCGTCTGAAGGCTCATTTTTGCTCTAATTTTATTCACATCTGCTTCTTGCCTTTTACTGGTGTTGTTGTAAATTGTGTTTCTTGAAAATTTATGAAACCATATTATTTCATCTCTAAAATAATTTGATGTTAGGTTATTAGCATGTGTTGGTTTATACCCTACAGCCAATCTCTTTGGTCGGAATCGGGTCCCAACCCGGTTTCCCAACAGCATGGGCATAGTTTACCTTAACTAAACATATACTGCCCTCTCGATTAAGCATGGTGAGATCTTCATTATTGAAGTTCTTCCCCTCATTTTTTTGGCCTATATCAAGGATGATGATTTATTTGTTTTTATTCGTATGGAAAAATTGCAAGAATATATAACGAGTAAGCTAGCTTTGACACCATTGTGCAGGGACGTCTTTTACCTGAATGTATTCTTGCCTTCCTATGGATGTTACAGAGATTAAGTCCGAAAATGCTGATGATGTCTCCAGCAAAAAGGATGGTTCGTCTGTTACGATAAAGGTTTTATTTTTTGCTAGAGCTCGAGATCTAACTGGATTGACCTCTATGCCACTGGAGGTTTCATCTGGTAGTACATCTGGTGATTGTCTGACTAAGCTTGCTGCTATGTTTTCAAGCCTTGAAGAACTTAGAGGTTGCATTGTTCTTGCTCTAAATGAGGTATATACAACTGAATCAGCAATTGTTAAAGAAGAGGACGAGTTGGCTATTATACCTCCCATAAGTGGCGGCTAATTGCTCCGTTTTGTATTCTGATGCATATCAAAAAGCCATGGTCATGGCTCGTGCTCCATTATGCAATCATTTGCATCACTGTGAACATGATATTGACCAATAAAGTTAATGAAGTAAAAGGGCATGATCCCTTCCTCCTCAAAAATGTTGGTCGTGTTCGAAAGTTGTGTCATTAAGTAAAAGATCAATCTACTGATGGATGGCGTTTTTCTTCTTTTTTTTTTTTTATTGATCATGGATGGCTTTTTGCCATTCAATACGATGAGGGAAAAAAGAAACTGTATGTACCAGTCTATAGTCTACTTTGGACTGCAAACCTTTAAACAGTCAAATGTAATGTCTGTAGTCTCATCCATTTTTGCATCAGTTAAAACATCATGTATGAATTTTTGTCAGCTAAGAAAAATGGCCTGATATCACAAGACCAAGAAAATATTCTTCACAACCCAAATTATAAAACTTATTATGCAAAGCTTTTTTTACTGCTTCTATCTCTTTGTCATCATTTCCACACAATAGTACACCATCTACATATATCAAAAGTGTGAGAAACAGCCAATTATCACATTTCATGAACAAACATGAATCATGCAAAGATTATTTAAAGATGTTAAGGATTTCATAAATTTTAAGTTCTACTTCGTTGAAGCTTGCTTCAAGTCATATAAGAACCTTCTGAGTAAATAAACTACTCTTGATTTGGCCTGGACATACCCCTTTGATAGTTGTATATACACCTCTTTTTCCAGAGACCACGCTAAAATATATTACTTATGTGCGACTGATGAGTCGATTATCGTTTAGCGGCGGCCAAACCAATGAACAACATGATTGTTACCATGTTTGGTACAGGCAAATACATTTCTTTGTTTTTGGACTTACCGTTGTGTTACTGTGTCAAGATATGCGTTTATGGTTGTTGAAAAGTAACGAAATTTTCAATAACCATTGAAGAAGAAGATGGTAAGCGTTTGGAGACAGTGCAGCGTGCCAGACGCTGCGCGTCATTCTCTCACGAGCCAGACAATGCTTCGCCCAGACACATAACACTATCTTTACTGGTAAACGTTGGCGCGTGCTCTAATGGGCTTCCAGGCCCAAAAATCAGATTATGGACTGATTTTTTGGGCCTTTGGGCCATTAAAGGATAACATAGGGTTATTAAATATTTATGGACTTTAACCCTAAATAAAAAAAACAATTTTTTGGATGGAATATAAATTGTAAGACATTTATGGATTGACAATTATTTACATCGTACCTGTATCTATGATTATTTGTAAGATGTTGATGTTCTTGATGCAAGTTTATTTCCTCTCTTCTTCTTAACCTTTTAGCAATTTCTCCAATGGTTAAGATTTGATTCAGATCACCTTTCAATACGTTTCTAAAACTTATATAACACCACCAACCGACATGTTGTTTGGTAATTAAAAAAGAGAGGAAAAGGGTCTTTGATCCATTTGAGAACCCTTTAATTAATACCCAATAACCATCATCTTAAGTGCTTTTCATAGGATTCAAATCTATAAGTTACATGGGACATTAAATAGTCTAACATTAACTTGATTCTACCTCTTTGTCACTAACCTACTCTTATATCTATCCACGGCACTCCTAGATTTCTATTTTACTTTATGAACTCTCTTACATCTTATTGCCTTTCTTATTATGATAATGAAACTAACTCCTAACTATTATTCTTCTCTAATGCCTTCTGTCAGAAGTTAAAGGCAAAGGCCAAAAGATAACTCTTTTTTTTTGGAAAATAAATATGGATTTTCTATAGATAAAACTATTACATCATTACAGTGAGTTCTAGATAGTCATTACACAGACTAGTGTATACAAGAGGGAGTTAGATATTAATCAAATTATCTAGACTAAAGATTCCATCAGAGTCTCGTGTACGTGGTGATAGAGATATGTAGATTCTTTGCAAATAAGGTTGTTCTAACCCAATTAATGATCTTATCTGCAAACTAATATGGATCCTCTTCAAGGTTGGAAAAGTGTCTACTGTTTCGTTCTTTCCAAAAGAAGTAGATGGTAGTAATGAATGCAACTTTATAGAGAATCGCATTAGGCCTCCCTTTAGCAAAAGTATTAATAACCCAAGCCAAAGTAAGCTCCCAAGAATAATTGTAATCAAAACATGGTAGCATGTGTAAGATCCTGCTCCAAACTATTTTCATGAAGCTACATAGGAAAAAAGGATGGTCTCTATCCTTGATTGCCATTTTGCAAAACAAATGAGTTGAGTCCACATATCCATGCCATTGACTCTTAGTCTTGAGTCTATTTTTAATCGCAAGTTATGAGATAAATGAGGCTTTGGGATGAATAGAATTAGACCATAAAAGAGAGGACCAATGTACTTTATGTAGCCCTCTTGCGAGGATCCTGTGACATGAGTAATTAGAGAATTTTCCACTTGGATCAGCAGTCCAAATGATGGAGTCCTCCATGTGTGCATTGTTTAAACAAGGGAGATGATGGGCCAAAGCATCAAATCCCCTACTAGTCCCTCGCCATTGACCATTAAAGATCAAAGAAGAGACCTTAAAATTAAGCAAAAGTCTGTTTCTTAGATGTTGTAGCCTCGAATTGAGAATAATAGGACTCAAGTCTAGCCAATTGTCATACCATAACCAGTTGTTTTCCCCATTTCCAATCTTGTGTTTAATAAAAGGATAACTAAAAGCTCGCAACTTCATCAACAGGATAAGAATCCGAGAAAACTCCCAAGTACAAGAAGCTTGCCAAAAATTAACACCTTTAACGTGATATTCATAGATCCACTTCACCCAGAGGGCATTATGATTATTCTACAACCTCCATAATCTTTTGCTCATTAGGACCTTCTACATAATAGAAGTAGAAAAGATATCGAGACCTCCATGTTTTTTTGGAATCACCACCTCACTCCATTTAACTTTAGCATTCTTGGAATGTTCAGTTTTACCTTACTAGAGAAATGCTTTAATGATTTGATCCACTTCTTTAAGTGCTTTCTTTGGTAGTGCAGTATGTGTAATACATTATAAATGTAAGATGCTCAATACCAAGAAGATAAGAGTTAGCCTAGCAGCATAGGATATGAATCTATTATGCCAAGCATTCACTATTGCCTTAATCCATTCTATAAGGGGTAAGCAATCATGATATTTAGGGTTGGAGAAGTAGTAGATATTCCCAAGTAGCAAAAGGGGGTAGTATGCTGATTGAGCCTACTGAGATGTAAAGACTACTCTTTGCAGGGTTGTGCTTTAGACTAGACCAAGCAAAAAATAATTCCAAGATATTCGTCTTCATTGTAAGAGAATGAGTATTAGTACCACATAGTATCAAAAGATCATCTGCATACATTAAGTGGGTGAGATTAAGGGCTCTGCAGTTGTAGTGATATTGGAAACCCCGATTGTAAGATATCATTTTAGCGGTCAATCGAGAAAACCCTTCCATGACAAGAGTGAATAAGTAAGGAGATAAAGGATCGCCTTGTCGAATCCCTCTAGCAATCTGAAAAGGTTTAGTAAGGATCCCATTCACTAGGATGCTCAGAGATAGGGGTGTGTATGCAAGTCATTATCCAATCTATATATTTGGAAGCCAATTGTAAAGCTTCTAAATATACTCGAATGAATCTCCAACTAACAGTATCAAAAGCCTTATAAAAATTGACTTTAATCATATAATTTCTGAGTTCCTTGCCTGAATTGTATTCCATCAACAGTTCCTAAAGTAGAAGGATATTATCTCCGATATTGCGATCAGGAATGAAAGCTCCTTGAGCTAAGTTGATAATACTGGAGATAGCTCACGTGAGTCTTTCAGCAAGGAGCTTAAAGATCACTTTATAAATGATGTTGTAGTAAGAAATAGGGCGAAAGTCATTTATACTTTGTGGATGATGTTTTTTAGGCACCAATCAAATCTATGTGTGATTCATTGCCTTGAGCATCTTTGAGGAAGCAAAGAACTCCATCACAACATCCGTGAGAAGAGTTCCCGTGATGTCCTAAGTACTTTGAAAGAAAAGTGTCGTGAAACCATCAGGCCCAAGAGCTTTTCAAGGATGCATATTGAAGAGAACCCTTTTACCATCTTGAGCAGCAATACGAGAAACCATAAATTCCATGCTATCCTGATCAACCGAGCAATCAAACAGTTGTAATATATTAGGACCGGGAGTTATGAATTGGTTTGAACCCATCAAATTCAGGAAGTAGTGTCTAGCAAGTTATTGAAGTTGTTTTTGTTCAGAGATATCTCCATTACTGTCATATAACATATTTATTCTATTGAGATTCCGTTGTGCTAATAAAGATGAGTGAAAGAATTTTAAGTTGGCATCTCCATCTTTCAACCAATTCAGCCTGGACTTTTGTTTGAGAATGGAGGTTTCAAATTCTAGAGCTTCCTGATACTCTTGAAAGCAATGTTGTTCCAAGGTTTTTAGAGCTATGTTGTGTGGAGAATCATAACATGCTTTTTGAGCTTGTGAGAGCTTCTCTTTAAGGGATAAGAGGGGCTGGTGATGTCTAGCCAAGAATCCTTTAAGTACAAACTTCACCAACCTAAGTTTTTGCATAAACTGGAATGATTTATATCCATCAATTACAATACTCCAACAACTTTCAATCAGTTCTATAAATCCTGCCATTTGAGTTATGCCATTGAAGAATTAAAAAGGAGCGCTTGCTAATCTATTGTCAATCATCCTTTATATTAACATATAAGAGTGATCTGAAGATAAGTTTTCACCAAAATGAACAAAGGAGTTAGGATAATGTTGCATCCATAAAGAGTTGACTAGAGAACGATCCAATTTTTTTTTAATGAGCAAGTTTACCTGCCAGTTGTTTGACCAAATAATGACAAAATTTTTATTGAGAAAGAAAATGCTCATTTTTTATTACTTCTTCTAATAAAGTGAGAGCCATATAAATACCTTTACATATGAACCAATTAACCTAAAAATCAACAATAAAATAGAAAAGTGGGTATAACATGTCTCACTAATTTTTACTACTTTTAATTGAAATACTCTTAATACGGATGACAATTTTTTAGTCATGCGCCTAAATTTAGTTGTTTTCAATGGGCCAAGTCTAGGCCTAAACTAACTCGAGACTCAATTATTCTAAGCAAAACAACATCGTTTTACTTATAATAGTTAGGTCTTGGGTAGGCCTGGGCCTGAATAGCTCAATCTTGGACCCAATTAAAAAATTACGTTGTTCTATATTTTTAATTTTAAAAAATTATTTTAAAAATTGGGCTAGCCCATTGCCATCCTTAACTCTAAAAAAAATTCATCCTAATTAATAAAAAAAACTAAGAAACCTCAAACTGACTATTGTTAACTAACATTTAAAATGAGGAAATATAAAATAACAAATTTTAGCACTATTCAACACTCCCCTTGTCTCAAAATTTGCCACTCTCATCTATATTCTGAAACATTCATACTTGGCACATGATAACGTCTTTGTGAGAATATCTGTAACTTGCTCTTCTATTCCTAAAAAATTCAACACAATAGTTCCTTTTACCAAACCTCAGATAAAGTGATAATGGATGTCTTTATGCTTTATTCTACTGTGATAAAATGGATTTTTAGTCAAGATAATCACTACCTTATTATCACAGAAGATTTTTATTGCACTTGTTGGTTCTTAATGAAAGTCAACTAGCAATATCCTCAACCACACATCATGACAAGTCAAAGCTATTATAGCTACATATTCAGCTTCCGATGATGATAGAGCAACTATCTCTTAGTTTTCAAGACTTCATCAAAAACAAATAAGCCAACATAAAAACACATATCCCAAAGTCCTTTTTCAATTATCATAACAACCTGCCAAATCATTATTAGTAAAACCAAACAACATGTTAGGTTTTTTCGAATACTAAATCTAAAGTGAACAGTCCCAGCAATATAACAAAGAACCCTCTTTGTTGCCCTAAGATGATGTATTGACGGGTTATGCATGAACCTCAAAATAACATCTATAGAAAATGCTATATCATGTTTTGTACGGGACAAATAATTCAATCCACCATTTATACTCCTAATATATCTTGCACTTGCTAAAGTAGTTCATCTCTAGCTATAAAAGTTTCATTCATATTTATAGGAGTCAGGACTGCTTTACAATTCAACATATTAAACATTTTTAATAGATTAATGACATATTTCCATTAAGAAATAAAAATTCCATCAACAAATTAGGTCACTTTTAAGCCAAGAAAATAATGTAATAAACCCAAATATGACGTCTCAAACTTTTTAATAATAGAAGACTTAAATTTAACATTGATACATTCACAAGAACTTATATATATATATATATATCACAATTTATCAAAATAAAATAGGTACCTCACTTCTTCACATAGAGAGTTGGCTCATTTTTACCCCTTTCAAACCCGTTCTCTAAGAGATAGGAGTTTGTCTTGTTGTACCTTGCACGTGGAGACCGCTTGAGGCCATATAAAGCCTTCTTTAGCTGATAAACTTTGCTATCATCACCGAAGACAAAACTTTCAAGCTGAGAAACATACACTTCCTCTTCTAGCTCGCTATTTAGAAATACGAATTTAACATCAAATTGATAAACCACCCATTCCAATATGCCAAAGTAAGAAAAGTTCTCATCATTTCAAAGCAAGCCATCAAAGAAACAGTCTCGACATGGTTGACACCTTTTTCTTGTGCATACCAATGGTATGAATATCATTATGTATCGATCGTATCGATCGAAATATACTGTATCGGCTGAAAAACAAAACGGTATTAATGTTTTTAGTACTAGCCTTAGATACTAGTTAATATCGGGAGTTTTCATTTGGTACTAGCCGCATATCCGTCGGTACTGTAAGTTTTAAAAAAAGCTGAGACTGTTTTGCAAATATGAAATTTTTTTAACCTAAAACCCACCCCCTTGTTGGACCCCGATCTTTTAGTAGAATTTAGAAATATTAAATGAAATTAAATGGGTGTTTTTGAGTATGTATTGTG
>JANZLH020000363.1:2976728-2982054 GCA_026770325.2 Erythroxylum fimbriatum
GGGTAGTAAGAGTCTTGGTGGTTGAATGAAGATATACAAGAAAAGATTAAGATTAAAAATGGTGCTTAGCATTATTATATGGCACCACAAAGGTAGAGAGAGTATTTAATAGAAAAATTTACAAACTGGCAAAGAAAGGAGCAAGATAATCTCATAAGCTAAAAGTAGAGCTTACGAGAAATTATACAAAAGATTGGAAACTAAAGATAGAAAAATGGATATATTTAAGTTGGTGAGAGCTAGGGAACAAAAAGAGAGAGAATTAGATCAAGTTCGTTGTATAAAAGATGAAGCAGGGTAGGTGTTTGTGGCTAAAAATGGCATCAAGAGAAGATGATAGAGATACTTCAATAGCCTTTTCAATTAAGGCACAGAGGACATCACCTTGTTAGGTAATCTTAGCACGTCTGAGAGGTATCGTAACATTACTTATTACCAGTAGATTACAAGAAAATAAAATAAAATAGCTTTAAGGGAGATGAAGAGTGGAAGGGTAGTGGTGCCTAATAAGATACCCATAAAAGTGTGGAAGTGCCCAGGCAAAGAGAGTATTACTTGGATAGCCAAGCTTTTTAATATAATCATTAAGTCTACCAGAATGCGGGATGAGTGGAGACTTAATTCTTCTATACAAGAACAAATGAGACATCCAAAGTTATAACAATATAGAGGCATCAAATTATTTAGTCATACTATGACGTTATGGGAAAAGGTGATTGAACATAGTGCGAAAGGATGCTTCTATTTAGGAGAACCTGTTTAACTTTATGCTAGAAAGATCCACAACATAAACTTTAAATCTCCTTAAAAGATTAATGGAATATTACAAGGAAAGACACCGTAACTTACACATGGTTTTTATTGACTTAAAGAGGGCGTATGATAAGGTACTTAAGAAAATCATGTAGAGGTGTTTAGAAGCTAAGGGAGTTCCTATGACCTATATATAGGTTATTAGGGATATATATGAAGGTGTAAAGACTAGAGTATAGATAATAGGAAGAGATATAAAGAATTTTCTTATCGATATTGGGCTACACCAAGGTTCTTCTTTGAGCCTCTTTTTGTTTGCAATAGTAATGGATGAGCTCATCAAGAATATCCAAGGGTATGCTCCTTGGTGTATATTATTTGTAATGACACTGTTTTGGTGGATGAGATAAAACAGGGGGTCAATGTCAAGCTAGAACTCTACAGGGATACGTTGGAGTTGAAGATTTTAAATTGAGTAAGATTAAGACTGAGTACTTAAAGTGTAACTTTTCGGGCCATAAGGTGGCTTTTGATATGGAGGTAAATATTGATTCAGAAGTTATCCCATATAAGGAGTATTTTAAGTATCCATGATTTATCATCCAATGCAATGGAGAGATCGATGAAGACATAGTTCACCATATCAAGTCAGAGTGACTTAAATAAAGAAGAGCATCAAGAGTTTTATGTGACAAAAAGATACCACTCAAGCTTAAAGGTAAATTATACCATTTAGTGATTAGGTTGACCATGTTCTATAAGGCAGAGTGTTGGCCCATTAAACAAGTGCATAGTCATAAATTAATGGCGTGACTAATATTAATAAAACATTAAAAGAGACAAGAGTTAGGTGGTTTAGTCATATTAAGAGGACACACTTGGATGCTCCAATAAGAAACTACGAGAAGATTGTACTTAGAGACTGTAAGAGAAGAAAAGGAAGCCCTAAGAAGAATTGTAGGAAGGTGATCAAAATAATATGGTTCTGTTTGAACTTATCGAGAATAAAACTCTTAATAGAAAATTTTAGCATACTAGGATAAGGGCAAAGGATCTCATATTGAGAGGCGTTTCTCTTACTTATAGGTCTTTTAATCATTTTTTTGAGTATTATGTCTTGCATTTAGCCTGAACGTTTAATATGTAGTACTTTTCTCTTAATTATTTAGCTTAAATATTTTCTCATAATGACTTGTTCGATATATATATTTTACGTTGTTTTATATTAATTGTATTATTTATCTTATTACTTATTTTTATATTTTTATTTATACTTATTTACTTTTATTTATTTATTTATATTATTATCTTTTATGTCTATTTTATTTTTATTTTTATTTTTAATTATTATTGTTTATTATTTTAATAGATGTATGTACATGTGTATTTTACATATATATGTGTATATTTTTTTTTTCTTCTTTTGTTTTTTTTTTCTTGTAGGTCTATTGAAAATAACAACCTCTCTACTAGTTAGAAGTAAGATTGCGTACTATTAGATCTTTTCAAACTCCGTGTATTAGCGAGACTTTCACTATTATTATTGTTGTTGTCATTATTATTGTAGGATTCACTCTTCAATTAAAGCCAATATGGATAATATATGCATATGTACATGATATTGAATATGGATTGATATTCTTCGGTGACTATCAAAATATCAACTATTATCTTATATTAATTTACATGTTTTTTTTAAAAAACATATTGTTTGATCAAAAGTTTTGAAACATTATTAGCTGAAACTAGCAATAGCTCTTTTTATAGTTTTAATAGGTTGAGCTTTCGTGTTCAATGATTCTCAATAGAAGGTTAACACCTCTACTCCAAAAATAATTAATAAACATTTAAAAACATTTGGTTAAAATAAGTCAAATCATTTATTTATTTATTTATTTTGCAGAATAATATATCGCAACCACTAATTTCTTATCAACCAAACACAATCATTTCTCTTGTAAGGTAAGCAAACCAGGAACTTTATTGGCACTCAATGAATGAAATTTAGAGTTGTCATTACCACTAAAATCCATTAAACAACTTAATCCAGTTGTTGCTTAACAATATTAAACATCAAACTACATAGAAACTTCTAGAAACTGATGAAGAATTCCTTTATGGTTTTGAATTAATCAAGTTTTTCTTTCTTATATTGGCAGCCAGAAGAAATAAGGGGGAAAAGAAAAAAAGACTCACAACAGGCAAAGAGAGGAAGAAAGAGGTATAATTTCAAGGACAGAAGGTTCTACCTAAGCGAGTCCTATGACTAGGAACTACGAAGTGTCTCAACCTCCCTTCTTGCTCAACCAAGTACCCCTCACAAAGAAAAGCCTTTGAAAACTTGTCTTCAACAACTCTGTCAACATCATGCACAAAGACATCTGTCTCTCCCTCCTCTCTGTTCCTCGCCATCAATCCGGCAGTGTATATAGCCGTCATCCTCCCGGGAGCTTCGTCGTGATAACCCGTAGGAGCATCAACCATGATCAAGTCCCACTCTGTATCATAAACTTCTGTAGGAAAACCTTGAAGAGCAAGTGGGCACTTGGAGAATCTCGGATCAGTCACGACCTTGCAGCCTTCTAAGCCTCCTGTTTCCATTAGCTTATCGGCTTCGTGTACTTTGGTGTCGTATGTCACGTGGTAGGACTCTAAAGTTGGCATCTTTTCTGTGATCTGATCAATCCAACTCTTGTCTTCTTCAAGAAAAACTGTTCTCCCACCGTGGTTTAATGATTCCCACATCAAGCTGTCGCGTCCTAGACCAAAGACTAGGAAGTTGCAGGGTGATCTTTTCTCGAGAACTCGCAGTGAGACCGATATTTCCTTGAGGGTCTGTTGTGGGGTGATGTTTGTTGTTGCGTAGTGGACAAGAGCGTTAGCTAACGAAGGTGGGGTCTTGGTGCATGTTGGTGTCAATGGAGGTGAGGGACAGGGGAGTGTAGGTGAGGATTCTGATTCTTGATCAGTTTGGAAGGAAGTAGTTGAATTTGACACACGAGTTTCTGGTAATGGAGAGGAATGTGGCTGAGAAGATGAGAAATTTGACCAGACAATGAAGAAGATGAGGAGTAGAATGAAGAAACAAAGAATGATGAGCTTGATGTTAGTTGGGGACTGAGATTTTGAGTACTTCATGGTTCTAAAGAGAGGAAGAGAGAGATACAAGAGACTCAAGAGATATTGAGTTTTGGTTGTGATGACTGATGAAGAACGTCTTATGTTAAATTCAGTCTTTGTACCAAAAAAAGTAATGGGACTTTTCAGGAGAGAAAGCATCAAAAGTTGGTGGAGTAGTTTACAGAAAATAGAAAAAGAAAGGGGTAGGTAAAAATAATAGTTAGTTCCAGGCTCAGAATATATATATTTTCCATATTATTAAACAACCAAAGATAAGGTTTGGATCCATAAGTCTTTATTATATCTTATAGTTTCAAATAATGAAAGAAAGGTAGATTATTTCAAACCTTTCAATGAATATGATGTCTGTCATAAGTCATATTGACCCAATCCTATGGTTTGTCTACGAAGAGAGTTGGACATACATATTATACCCAACTCAGGCTGCTTTAAGCAACTTCAAACTCTCAACCCCTTTACTGTATCTTCCATGTTACTTAAAAAGAAGAAAAGGGAAGAGAGGAAGTGTAAATTTCCTTATTATTTCTTATGTTTGGTGTGGGTCTTTGCTTTTAATCCATATTTAGAAGACGAATCAGTTAAAACGGAGACAAATAGTACTCTCTGAAGTTAAAAAAATAGAAAATGAAAAAATAGAAATAAAGGTGTTGTATTATAAAATCTTACAGATGAAGCAAAGAAGGTAGGAAATTAACGTGGAGGTTTTGATGGGACAACGCAACGACTGAGGTACTCAATCTTGGCGCGCAGTTAGGTATATCCGTGGCTTGTTCCATCAATTTTTTACTCTTTTTTTGGTCATATTGGAGGAATTATGATATGAATGGAGATTTTCCTTTGATATAATAGTTCCATGGAAATCAACATAAAAAGAAAAAGATTAGAAAATTATACCTTTTACCTTCTCTCGCATGACACGGGATCTTCTGTCTAATCTTATTATGTTTAACTCTGTTTAACTAAAAAATGTCATCATTTATGTTTAAATTTTAAGCAACCAGTCACTCACAATTGTTACGGACATAACTTAAGTTTCACACCCATGACATATGTGTCACAAGAGTGACACAAGTCATAAGCATGACACTTAAGTCACGCTCATGACTTTTTTTTAATTATTATTTTATTATAATTATATTACTATTAGTTTAATAAAAAATTAAATTAAATTAAATTATAATTAATTAATTATGCTACTATTAATTTAATAAAAATTAAAATTAAAATGATAAAAAATGTAAAAACAAAAAAATTTGTTTGAATTGTCACAGGCGTGACATCCTATGACACATATTTTCTTTTTTCTTTTTTCTAATTATTTTAAATAAAATTTATAAGATAAAAATTTAAATTTTAAAAATTGATTAATTTAATAAAATTATTTAATTAATTTATAATTTATAGAAAAATATTAAATTAAATTAAAAAATTG
>JANZLH020000363.1:2995191-3013742 GCA_026770325.2 Erythroxylum fimbriatum
CCCCCGCCCAAACTATTCCAAGTTTCCTGATAGAAAAAGTCATTCAATCCATCCGGACCTGGAGCTTTAGAGCCATTCATGCTGAAGACAACCGTATCTATTTCTTGATCTATAACAGGTCTTATTAACCCATAAACTTTATGATTAGGAATCTTAGTGGTTACAAATTGTCTAAGGTCATAATCCAATTCAGATGGGAGAGATTCTGATCCAAGTAGATTACGGTAGAAATTCATAGCTTCCTTAGCTAAGTCATCTTGTCCAAAAACATCCACTCCAGCTTCTGTTTTAATAGAGGTAATTATGTTAGTATTCTTTCGAGCTAACATAGAATTGAAGAAGAACTTTGTACATCTATCTCCCTCTTTTAACCAATTTATTCTAGCTCTTTGCTTTAGTAAAGAGTGTTGATTGTCCACTACTTCCAAATAGTTTTTAAGAGCTTCCTTCTCTGTTGTAGCTAGCGCTCCATCCAAGGAATTTTCTGCCAAAGTTTTTTTAATAGAAGAGAGTTTATCATTAGATATTTCAATCTTGTTTGTAAGATTTAGACCTCTCTTACCATTAAGAATCTTCAGCTCCTATTTTATAACCTTGAGCTTTTGGATACAAATGTACTGCTTAGTCCCATAACATCCATGCTTCAATCCCTTCTCTATTACTTCTTGAAAACCCTCCATGTTAATAAGAAAATTGATAAATCTGAAAGGATAATGGACTCTGGAGGTGGTGAACAAGTTAACTATCTTTATAAGAGTATGATTTGAGATACCAGGGTTTAGGAATTTCACTGAGCTTCTTGGAAAAGAATGTAGCCATTCCACATTAACCAAAGCTCTATCCAGTTTTTTCCTGACGTGCCAAATAGAACTTTGTTTATTTGTCCAAGTAAACTTATGACCTTTAGCTTTTAGGTCTATAAGTTCTACCTCCTGGATACAATCAAACATATCATGAGAGTAGTTGAGTAGATTACAATTAATATCAGCCTCTGATCTGAACAAAGTAGTATTAAAATCCCCGCATACCATCCAAGGGGAATTTACTGAAGCCTTGATCCTTCTTAAGTAATTCCAGAGGTCAGTTCTTTGGAACACAGTGTTGAATCCATAGACAAAAGTAGCTAAAACCTAAGTATTTTCCATTTTGAAATAAAGCTTAGTATGTATATGCTGCTGACTAGATTCCAACACATCTAGTTTCAAAAAATCACCATCATAAGCTATAATAATCCTTCCATAAACATGACTTTGATGGTTTGTAATAAACTGCTAGTTGCTGCCTAGACAAACCAATTTTTTCATATTAACTTCTCTAATTTTAGTCTCCAACATACAAAAAACCCAAGGCTTTTCCTTTAGCACAAAATCCCTTAAAGCATTAAGCTTTGAAGGATTATTTATTCTATGCATATTCCATACAATCAAAGTCATAATCAATTTGTTTTCCCTTTGGAGCTTTTCCTATTGCTCCTACTACTTTTCTAAGAGGTGACCTGCTCAAACTGCTTCTCTTGATTATTTCCATTTAGCACATCAACCCTTGATAGTCTTTGTTCTTTCTATTAAACCACCGACAATCCTTCATTTTGATTGGTTCCAATAAATTCCAGATCGTTTCCTTCTTTATTCATAGTAGACTTGCAGAATTCTTCTGATGGATTATAAAGAACTTCATTTAGCTGAATGGAATCTGTACTTTTTTCCATCAGAATGTTCTCCCTTATTTTAGGGAGACATTTACTGTCTGAACCATCTCTTGGTTTTCTGCTACTTGTTCTATTTCCTCAGTCTCCTTGATTTCTTCAGTCTCATTTTTTTCTATTCTCATCAGTAGTCACTTTGAATGAAGAGCTTTCCTGTTGATTTCCATTCTTTGCCTTGAGCTCTAACAGATGGTTTCCATTGATAAGTCACCAGGACTTTATCTTCTCTTAGAGTGTTTTCATCCGCCAACCTTAGAATAGGGATACTATCCTTCTTTTCATTAGCCATATCCATACTCACACATAATCGAGCAAATGCAACTCTTTTCCTCAATGCAGTATTTTCATCCATACAGTTCAGTTTCCCCAAGTAGCTTGCAAGCATACCCAACCCCTTTGTAGTCCAATACTCCAAGGGGATATTGTGAATGTTCACCCATATGGGAATGTTCTTCGTTCTAATTTTTTGAGCTCCATATCCGATTTCCAATTTTGGAGAAATAGTGGAAGTTGAGAGATATGCCGAGGGCCCTCTTCTATTACCTTTTGAGCTTTCGATTTGGAAGAAAAGGTAAAGATTATGTTGTCTTCATCGGTTAGCATTACCTCCATTAGACCTCTTCCTTTCCAATTCCTTAAAGCTCACGCTTGTATAACTGGAAATGCAGGCCTTTTTTCCGTGAAGATCCCACTAAAGTAGCTTCCCATATCTTAGCTCCTTGCTATAAAACATCTAAACTAGGACCCACAATTAGTTTACTATCCATCTCTACAGGAGGGCTGAAAACCAAATAGGAGTTTAAGTTATCCCCAACCACCTGTTTCCAGGTTTTCCTAGATCCTTTAGCATTGTCTACTACGGTAGGGATAAATCCCATAACAGGAGGATCAGCCGTAGTAGGGGCTGGGATAGTTGTAGAAAAGGATGGGAAAGAGGAGAGAGGTGCAGCGGGATTAGGATGGGAAGGAAGATTAGGTTTAGGGTTTGGTAAGATGGTTTGTTGAATGGTTGAAAGAAGGGTTAGAAAATTTGTGTCCATTTGTGTTTGGGAACTAAATTTTTCTGGTTGTTTGCAGGTTTGCAGGTTTGGGCACGAGTAAGAGATATGGAGAATAAAGGGCTGAGCTAAGTTTTCTTTTTTCCTTTGTTTTCTAGAATTTGAAAAGAGGGCAAAAGCTATTGCGTTTGTTATACTGTGTGGGAGATTTGGAAATGCCTGGAGGAAGGAGGGTGGGAGTGATGGAGGCGATGTCAGGGTTCAAGTGGCAGAGGTCATGGCAGTCTCAGGTGGCAGAGGTCATGGTGAGAGAGAGGAAGGTGGGTCCAATTGTACTTGTTATACAAGAAATACTTGCAACTTTATAACTTATGGCACATCCCAATAATCTCTTTCTAACAAGTAAATTCATCCACTTTATACTAACCATGTTCTCCTCAGTTTGGAGCAATCCGAATATAACATGACATGAAGCACTAAGAAGTCCAATTTTTTCCCCAAGTCCTTAATCTCATCACGAGTAGAAGGTAACAAACACCCTATAAGAGCAAACTAAATCTTTAAATTATTTGGGCAAGGGGTATGAGGGAGCATGGAGCTACATTACAGTATACCATCAGGTTTTTATTTAGGTCTAATTTGGTAATTAATTATAAAGAGGTGAGAACTAGAATGCAACCTTTATTCTATAGGAGAACAAGAATGCAACCTTTATTCTCTCACTTTTTGTTGTTTGGTTATTGGTAATGGATAAAATAGGGAATGATAAAACTGGAATGAATCCTAAACAATCTTAAACTTTTATTCCTAAAAGGGTGTGGATATAAATTGGAATAAAAAATTAGGAATAAGAGCTAAAAGATATTGTTAGAATATTATTAAGTTATTATCAAAATATTATAAGATATTGATTCTTATTAGAATATTGTCTTCAAAATCAAATGATATTATAATCTTTTATATTAATTTCTTTAATAATTATTTTATTTTGCTTCATTGATACTTTTATTTTTGTCATTAAAATCATTCATAATTATTTAAAATTTTAAAAATTATTGAAAATTATTTATAAAATATAAAATATTTTAATTAATTATTTACAAAATAAATTATATGATAACTAAATATGAGTATTTCTATTAGTTAGGGGTAAGGTTACATATTATTGGACCTATCCAAATCCCGCGTAGCAGCAGGATTCATATTGGGTGTTATTGTTGTTGTTGTTGTTATGAATATGAATAAAAATTCTCATTAGCCTTTTAAATATTTAATACTAAATATTAGCATAACTATTAATTTTATTTAATGCTATATCAAATACGCATAATCAACTATTTCATTTACATTATGATTCTCACTATTTCTCATTCTTTTTTTTTATTCTCACAATACTCTTGGAAACAAAAATGAATTCATTTATATCATAAATAATACTATATTTCAACTAAAAATATTAAAACATTATGTTATTATATTATTGTTCCTCTCTTTTTCATAAAGTGCCTTCTCCTCTTGTATTATTTGTTAGAAGTGAGACACTTCCATTTATAACATTTCGATAACATTTTATTAAACTTTTGAACAGTTTTTTTATTAATGCCTGAATTTTAACTCCTCATTTAACTAAGTACTTATTTTCTTTAAACTTGACCATGTCAATACCTCTATCGATTAATTTAAATAGGATAGTTGATTCAACATTGGCCTTTCTGGTGGCCTCAGATTTTCTGTCCAACTTTTTTAACCCACGTAAATAAATAGTTGAGATTAATAGAACAAAGTTGGTATAGCGGAAGTTGGACAGAGGATCTTGTCTCATTTCTGTTATCATTCCATTATGATTGACATGATATTCTGCGTCAAGTTATTCTTAAAATTTTATATAAATCAATAATAAAAATATTAAATCTTACAAAAAAAAATACTCCATTAGATCCGAAGCTTGAGACGACCTATCATTTCATAATAATTTTTGTTTTCTTTTATTGGAGTCAGTAAAGAACCAAGTGGTACAGCTTTTTCAAAAGAAAATAAAGAACCAAGTGGTAGTTAGATCGTCAATCAGCGTCACTGGTAAATATAATGTAAGATAGGTTTCTTAGAACAACCAAAAAAGGAAAAACAGAACACAGGTTGGTGAATCCGTGATGTTTGTTTTACTACTAGAATGAATGCAAACAAACAAATACTTGCATATGTGAGGCAAAATAACAGTGAGAAGCAGAGGATGGCCGTATCACGAGAATGTTATTCTTCCACCGCAGCTTTGGTACTAATGTAAAGAACCACAACATGAGACCTCAACTAAACGTACTAATGTAAAGAACCACAACACGAGACCTCAACTAAAAGTTGTTTTTTTCGTTTACTTTCGTTGTAAGCACTTTAGATCTAATGAAAAACATATGATTCCAATAATAGCAAAGTAGTACAAGCTGGAGAAGGACTATATATATATAAAGGTACATCCTTTGATTATAAGGTAGTTTCAGTTTCAGACCACAATAGAATCAAGAGGATTTTTGTTTCTTAGAAATGAGGGGTTTCAATGGGTTTGTTTTGTCAGCTTTTGCAGTGGTGTTGCTCGCCACCAGAGCTTGGACACAAAGACAGGAGCCTCAGGTGCCTTGTTTCTTCATCTTTGGTGATTCACTGGTCGACAATGGGAATAACAATAGGATGCTTACACTTGCGAGGGCCAACTACAGGCCTTACGGGATTGATTTCCCCCAGGGAGCTACTGGTCGATTCACTAACGGTCGAACTTATGTTGATGCACTAGGTAATTGTTATACTCAGCTAAAATTGTTTGATCGTAGTCACTACAGACTACAAATACTGCAAATGACGGGCATGCGGTGATGAAGTATGCAAGCTTCTCATTTAAACACAATCACATACTTCATTACTGCAATATGATGATTGATCTTCAAAGTTTAGTTTACCGGTTTGTGCAACTTTTTGCAGCTCAACTACTTGGCTTCCCTACTTACATTCCTCCTTACTCGAGGGTCAGAGGGAGGTACTTGTTAAGGGGAGCCAATTATGCTTCTGGAGCAGCTGGAATTCGAGATGAAACTGGAAACAATTTGGTAAAGAAAATCATATATCACAGGAGGACCGTCTAATCAGAAGAAATGAATGGGAGGGATCGATTTATTCTGATGGAATTTTTTGTGATTGTGTTTAACAGGGTGATCATATGTCAATGAACCAACAAGTAGCGACTTTCGGTGATACAGTACAAGAACTGAGGAGGTTGTTCAGAGACGATACCAATGCACTTAGTAGCTACCTGAGTAAATGCATCTTCTATTCTGGGATGGGAAGTAACGATTACCTTAACAACTATTTTATGCCAACTTTCTATACAACTAGCTCAGATTACACTACAAAAGCTTTTGCTGCTGCGCTTCTTCAGGATTACACTCGCCAGTTATCAGTAAGTTGCCAAAAGTTTCAATGTAATTTTGAATATAATTAACTGACAGACTTTAGTTATTATTTTCGTTATCTAAATATGATAAATTTATGGAGACTTTTCATCATTCTGCACCATGTCAGAAAATTCTGATATGCTTCTTCAATTTTCTGCAGCAACTGTATGCATTGGGAGCTCGAAAGATTATAGTAACAGCTGTTGGGCAAATTGGTTGCATTCCATATCAGCTTGCAAGATATAATACAAATAGTACCAACAACAAGCGATGCAATGAGAACATCAATCAGGCAATTTCCTTGTTCAACTCGGGGCTCTTCAAGCTGGTTCAACGTTTCAATAATGGTCAACTACCAGGAGCCAAGTTTGTGTACCTGGATTCTTACAAAAGCACTAGTGATCTCTCTCTCAATGGTTCCAGTTACGGTGAGTCCAAAATCATCTCTTTCATGATATTCTAGATCGAATGTTTCTACTGAAACGTGAGATTTATATACTGAAAACAGGATTTGAAGTAGTGGACAAGGGATGCTGCGGTGTGGGAAGAAACAACGGGCAGATAACTTGTCTTCCTCTACAACAGCCGTGTGAAAATCGGGAGAAGTACTTGTTCTGGGACGCTTTCCATCCAACAGAGTTGGCAAACATCTTGCTAGCCAAGGCAACTTTCACTTCACAATCATACACTTATCCCGTCAACATCCAACAATTGGCTACGCTTTGAGGGATATTTGTTGCCACCATGTTTTGTTAATTATGCCCAAACGATTCTACTGAAGAACTTTGAATAAATTTATTATTTTAATATACATTTTTCTTGTTTCATCGTCTTCAAATAATTATTTTGAGAATTTCAGTATATAATTAAAAAATAGTTATTTCAGTAATTATATGTATATTCTATTCGTAATAACCATTATTTTAATAATTCTTATGATTAATATTATTTTAATTACTCTTACACAATAATGATTAATTTATAATATGTAAAAGTGATTTAGGTACTATTAACTAGAGGACTACCAAAATAATAAGTCTTTACTTTTTTTTCTTTAAATTAATGTCGGCAAGCAAACATTGAATGTCTTATCGTATTAAAATTTGAATTCTCTGTCTAATATTATAGTGTCTTATTTTTTTCATAAATCTCAACCTTTTATTTATGTAGGTCTCCCGTTGATCTCGCATAAATAAACATAGGATCTGCATAAATAAATGGCTAAAATTTATGGAACAAAATAAGATACTATAATATTAGATGAAAGATCTCGTCCCATCGTACTACTCATCGTAGGATGCATTGCGAAGAATAAAAATGATGTAAAAGGGAAAAAAAAGATCGAAAGGTCGCAACAGAGATAGATAGAGCAAACATATGAAAACTATATTTCTTAGCATACCACCATAAAAGTACCCTCTATTGCATTAATGAGCAGTACAGAGGTACTAATACAAAATAAGTGATTTTCACTTAGATATCAAGACTGGCAAGCTGCTCTATGTTCATAGGATAAACCACGGCTGTGTCTCCACTGAAAGCTTTCTTTCCCAGCAAGACATTCACAGCTTCTGTTGGGTGGAAAGCGTCCCAGAAAATGTACTTATTTCGGTCTTCACATGGCATTAGGAAGGGGAGACATGTAATCTGTCCTCCGTTTTTGCCAATTCCGCAGCAACCTTGATCTAGGACGCTAAACCCTACGACACAGAGCACAGAAATGTATGTTATCGGCTTATTCGATGTAGCAACTTCAAATTTGTAATGGCTAAAAGAGAAAAGTCTAAAAGAAGGCACCATATACCATTAGTTGGAGAGCTGGAAACAAGTTCCCGAAACATACGGGCTATATCAATGTAGATGAACTTGGAACCTGTAAGATTCTTATTGAAGTTGTTGATCATAGTCTTGACATTCTCATTGAACGGTAGAATCAGCTGGTTGACCTCTTCCGAGCATTTTCCGCCAGTGCTCTGAGCCAAGATGCTTGGAATACACCCCATCATCCCCAACCCTGCTATTACAAACTTTCTTGCTCCAAGATCGTGAAGGGTCTGCACTGCCAAACAGCCAAGTAAGATACTGGAGATGTAAAGTAGATTCAATATATGGTCATAAGAATTATCTTTCCCTTGTCTTAATTAAATCCTGAAAAGTATATGATATAGGGTACATTGCATGTAGAAATCTTAATTACCATGAGTTGTCGACTGTATTCTTTAACCAAATAATCAGCATACTGTTGTGCATTATACTGATTCTTGGTTGGATAGTCTGGCATGAGATAGTTATTAAGGTAGTCATTGCTGCCCATCCCAACGAAAAATATGCAACGACCAATATCCTGAGCGATATCAACTACTCCAAGATCGTTTCTGATTAGATCGAGCGTGGTTTGGAAGTTATTTATTTGCTGATTGAATGGTATGCGACCCACCTGATCCAAAGACCATATCGTACATGCAAAGATAAGATTCTAGCGAACCAGATATGAAATGAGAATTGACACCTCTTGTGAAGAAAAAAGAATCATCATTTAATTGCATTTAACGAGAATTATGGTAACGTAAGTAGAAATGAACATATTGTACAGTTGAGATCATTCAATGCAGCATCTGAAACAAACATACGAAAGAATTAAGAATATGGTAGACTAGATGGATAGAGCCAGGGGACCAACCTTATCATGAGCTAGCTAAAACTTCAACACGAAAATCGAATAATAGAAAATGCTTTAGAAACTAGCTTGCACGTAATTATAACTAGAAGATTGTTGCATATGTATAAATACACTTACAAAGTTACTTCCAGTGACATCAAGGATTCCGGCAGCTGCAGAGGCGTAATTGACACCATGGAGAACTTCATCTCCAGAAGCCTCATAGTATGCAGGAATCAATGGAAGTCCCAGCAACTCAGCTGCATGCAGAAAAACTCTCAGGATTATTCTATCATCTATTTTCGGGTTTGAAGGATATGTTGAAAAAGGGTTGACAGCCAGTGACGGAGCCAGGATTTTAAAATAGGGGGGCCCAAAAATTAATTTTTTAAATTTTGAGGGGCCCAATACACCACTGACCCTTAAATAACTCTATCAAAAGGTCAAATAGAGAGTTCACCAATTTCGTCAACCATGGTGTAACCATTGGAGAAGCGACCAGTAGGACCTCCACTGAAGTCGATACCGTAAGGGTAATAATTTGCCCTGGCGAGAGATGCAAGATAGTTGTTATTGCCATTGTCGACGAGGGAATCTCCAAATATGAACATGGCAGGCACCCACTCTGTTGTTCCTTCAGCTGGCGTAGGAGCCACATTTTGGGCGTAACAAACATGCATACATGTCAAGAAAACCACAAGCAGGTAAAATTGGCTAAAGGTGGCAGCCATTAGCGAGACAGACACAGAGAGAGATAGAAGAGAGGGAAGTAGAAGCAATAGTGGGGTGGTGTAATAATGTGAAGAATCGTTGTAGGAAGTCAGATTGTGAGAGGGACATTAATAAGAAGAGATACTAAGGTGGTGGCAGTTGAGAAGCAATAATTACGTTCAGCAGTTGTGGCCATTTGGCGGTAGTAGTGTCGCACCATTTCCTAATGCAACCTAATTTATCGATATGTAGATGCCTGGCGTTGCCAGAACTGCTAATTAATTTTTTTCCTTAATTACTCAAGTAATTAAGAACGTATAATCATTGTATCTTGTAAAGGGTCATGGTCAAATCAGGCTTGGTTGATTCTACCTAACATTATAAAAGAATATGCATAAAATTATTTTATGGAAAGACATTAATAATTACCAGATTTTCCTCCATATTTTTATCTACCTTATTATATACGAAATGTTAACATTGTCTTCAACAATTATGAATTGTGCATATCTTAAGCTTCATATCACGAATTCATCCTCAATGATACAATTTTAGGAAAATGTCAAACTCTCATTGGCTTTTATATCAGTAGTTTGATAATTATTGAAGTAATTCGTTTTTAATACCTTATTATGTATGTAACTGTAAAGATTGATATAACTAATGTATTTTGTATTTATTTGTGTTTTTTGCATGAGCATTTTCATCTCTATTTATACATGTGCATCACTGGTAAGATAAAGAAATTTGTATTTATCATATCTTATGAGAATTACGATAGAAAGATAAGGTGTTATCAACAAAGGATTCTTTATCATTACAATAGCAAGCTGAGAAGTTGGTACGTGATGAATAAATAGAGACTTTTTAAGCAACCAAATCTTTGTTGCAAGTATTTTTATCATTAAAATTAATTACATTTTTTCTTAATTTTGAGATTAATTATTAGGTTTTATATATATTTTTCTTGCTAAAAGCCTGAATTTACATTTATAATTGTGCAATTATAAAAGGCACAATTGTCCTGAGGCAAAAGGCTGGTAAAAAAAATTATTATAGACTCAAGCACGTCACCAGGAGAGAGCTCCAAGAGACCCACTACGTGACAAATCAAAAAAAAAAGGAAAACAACAAAAATATGGAGAGACATGTTGCAGCTTGGAGATGACCACCACACATGCGAAATGGAGGCGTGGGCTGGTTGTTTGAAAGAAAACAAAGAGAGGAGAATCGAACCATGGGTTGGCATGAAAAAGAAAAACGGGACCACTCACCGAAACACTCAACACTAACGACAAGTGGAGCCTCCACTAAGCACTCATGTTTGGATAACTCACTCATTTTCAGCTGGGAAAGGTAAAAGAATGTGAGCTGCTTGGCAAGTTTAAGAAGGCACGTTAGTAGCTGGGAGTTGGAGATTAAACAAGGCAGCTGTTAAATACATTGAACACTAACGTTAGAGGGACACACCAGCTGGCCAAAGACAAGGAGATGAGCAAGAAGAGAACAGCACAAGAGGACATTGAGAAAAGAGAAAAGCAAGGAACGTTCCAGCTGGGTTTTAGGAGAGCTCCAAAGGATCCACAACAAAAGGGAGGGCTCCATTCACTCTACACCAACGCAAGCTCCAAGAAGCACCAACCAACAGTAGACATCATACACAAGGAGAAGCACCAACGCACATGAGGGCTGTCCAAAAGAGGAGGCATGAGAGCATTAAACGACAGCCAAAGGAACCACACCACCAGCAGAAATTTTGAACTCACCTTTACAACGAAGAAGGAAAATAAAAACAGAAAAGGAAGTGTGGAGAGGAGGTGCGTTGGGGAGGGCTGGATGTTAACAGAGAAAATAAGAGAGATGTGGGTGAAGTGTGTGCGTGACGTGAATGCATGAGGGAGAGAAAAATAAAACAGAAAATGACATGAGTGAGTGTTGTGTGTGCATTACATGTGTGAGTGTGTGAGTGAACAAGTGAGTAGCATGAATTGTAAGCAGGAGATGGGCGTGAACTGCAAAATAGGAGAGCTAAGGTGTGTGCGTTAACTGCAAAGTGGAAGAGCTGGTGGAGAACAAGCCCTCAACGTTACATAAAGAGGAAGAGCCAAAAACCAACGTTACATAAAATACTAATTTGTATTTAGGGAAGGAGATGTAAGTTAAAAGGTAGTGGTAAGGGAAGGGAATGAGAATGTGAGGAAGACATAAGATAAAATAAAATAAACATTGTGGAAAACATATTTAAGGGGGCTCTGTATCATGTAAAGAATGATATAACTGAAGTAATTTGTATTTATTTTTGTGTTTTACATGAAAATTTACATCATGAAAAAGATTTAAGGTTTTAAAGGTTTAATCAGTATTAGACCATCATAAAATCGATTAAAGATTAAATAAAATTAAAAATTTTAAAATATTATTAAAAGAGATTGTCTTAACCTATTTAAGAATTTGAAATTTATTTAAAAAAGATTGTTTAATAAAAATTAATTAACTATTTTTATTAAACAATCTTTTTAATTAATTTTGATTTATAAAAACTTAACAATTTACAAAAATTAACCTATTAAATAATAAATCGATCAATTTTTAAAAATTATTAAAGCAAGTCAAATCAGAAAATTACGAATTGAACCGAAAATTAGACAATCAAACATTTTTTCCGATTAAACCGATCCAATTTTTTTTATCATTTTTTAACTGAAGTATTATAGGAAGCCTTATTATGATTATTCAGTACATCTATATATCAGCTATCTTGCACCTATAGCTCTATGTGATAACGAATGTCATTATACATTATCAAGTATCGGAAGTTCATTAAAGCATCGTAAACAGATTCGGCTGTTAGGATGTTTGTACTAAATATAGAACTGTCAGATTTAAGAATTCCTTCTGATGGACGTTTCATTCTACTAGTTTTTCATAATGATATTCTGTAATAAATGTACATTGGAATCTAAAATATACGGAGCTGAATCAGTAGGGGCCCTAACTCTACCCGACATGTTTGCCATCCCTGTATCATGGGTTGAAAGCGGCAGAGATGGTGTCGCTTGTTGAGTTTGTGATTGCTCAAATGAAATCGGCTGATTTTGATGAAAAAAGCAAAGCTTCTTCAATTGTAAATACCAAAAAAATTAGACAATCACATTAATAAGAAAGTTCAAAACCGTTTTGAAACCTAAAACTCGAGGCTTTAACAAAACTTGTACCAAGATCAGCTAGTTCAATGACTATTGCAGGAAAGTAAATCACAGGAAGGACTATAAGATCCCACAGGAATTAACAGAAGACTTACTGCAACTTAGTGAGAATCTGTTCGTTCCAAGTTCAAAGACATAAATAGTAAAACAGGTACATCGCAGGGACCTCAGATTCATGTAGAAACCTCATCACTTGAAGCACTTGGCATCCAACAGAGCCTCTCCCTCAAATGGCTCATGATCTTCAATCATCTGATTGACACGTTCCTTCTGTGCTTCATCACTAATGTCCACCTTCTTCCATTCATAAAGTTCCATGTCGTAACACTCATCAATCACAAACTGTGGAATCTCTTGTCCACGGAATAGCCACAACCCCTTCACCTTAAAAGGTGGTTCTGAACCAATCACCAGCATTTTCCCAAAAGCATACTTGCGAGCCAAATCCATTCGTTGCAGAAATCCACTAACCTTGTTCAATGTGACATATGAGACGGTATTCTCATCATTATACTTGTAATCACAAAACCAAAGAGAATAACCCTCAGGATCATACATGTCCCAAAAACCTGAAAAGAACAAAACAAGAAATAATCCAACAGTTAAACACTAACAGGGTGTTTGGCACACCTGCTAAAATAGATTAAAAAATGGAATAGTTATTCTTAGGAATAGAATGGATGAGAAATAAAATGAAATGAGTATTATTTAGTTTGGTTTATTCCTAAGAATTCCTAATGATGATGTATGGCAATGTTTGGTTTAAAAATATAAATTTATAATGACAAAGGAATAACTAACAAAAAGATCAAAATATATATTATAGTTATAGTTGTTATTGTTGTTGTCGTTTTTTTTATTATTGTTATTATATTTTATTATATTTTTATCATTATGTTTCCTTATTATTATCATTCATTATTAATTTCCTTAATAATGAATGATAATAATAAGGAAATTATTATTAATTTTCTTAGGAAATTAAAAATAATAATGATGATAAAAAAATAAAATAATTATAATTATAATGAAAAAAAGAGGAAGAAAGGTTGTTTTTACCTATTCTACGTTTTGCAGAATAGATAAAGACAGGGGAGAGGTATCTTTAACTGTTCCTCAAAATGCAGGAATAACTAAACCTGGGTTTAGTTATTCTGTATGTTATTTTCTAACCAAACAAAAGAATAACTATTCATCAGAAATACATTACTAATAGAATGGCTATTCCACTCAACCAAACAGGCCATAAAGAACTGGAAACTGAGATCGCAATGCATGATTGCATCCTTTTGATGTATGCTAATTATGTTGTCTTACATCACACAAATTAGTATAAAGAGCATTCCTACAGCATCTAATAAAAGAATGGGCAATAACATCACATACCACAAGACATAAGACTACATATATGTTGCCAAATGTAATATAGGTTAAGAGACTAACCTTTAATAGCTACTTCACGGAAATTGGTCTTAGTGTTCGAGTATAGCCTCTTCCACTCATCGAGAATCATCTTACTAGGGGGTAAAAAATCAAGAGGGTTTTTGGGTTTGGGCTTAGGTGCTTCTTCCTCATCACCAGCCTCTGTTTCCTTGGGCTTTGCTGCTTCTTTCTTTGTCTCTTTTTTGGCCTCTTTCTTCAGCTCATCCTTGGGTTTTGCTTGTTCCTTTGGCTGTGCAGCTTTCTTTGCTGATTGGACAGGAGGGACGGATGTTGTTTGCTTCACTTCTCCCAATACCTTTCGGAAATTTGGTTGATTAACCATAGTCCAGAAGTATCTCTCAACATGAGGGAACTCAGAAGTAAAATCTTTGGTCAAAATCCGGCTAAACCCCATTGACAAATTACAGGTCATAATGATGTCAGCCAAAGTCACAGAATGCCCAACCAGATAAGTATTGGATGCCAGATGTGTGTTCAAAGAGGCTAGTGCTCTCCTTAAGGCAGAAATAGCAGCTTCCTCAGCCTTTGATCAATCACACAAAAATTTTGATTGAAAAGTTCAATCATTATTTGAAGATTTATCCTCAAAGAAACTTATTGTGTCAACACTGGAATATAAAAGATCAAAACATAATTCAACTAACCGGAGGGAGGTACACAGCAAAACCAATTCGGGGTATAAACCAGCGCAATATATTAGCATCAATCTCCAATGAAGCAAAATCTATCCATTGCTCAGTATGAGCCTGCCAAATCCAAGTCCTGAATTTTATCATTTAATTCAAAGAACAAAAAGAAAAGGAGAAGGAAATTTGAGACTGCAAGAATAGCAAACATTTCCTTCGTTATCAGTTTCACATTACCTCAGATTCTCAAATTACAAGTGAACATCATAAAGAATAACTCCACCAAGGTATATGGATTTCCAAAACTTAATCAATATATGCAGAAAACAATTGCATAGATGTTCAACTTCATCAATACTAAACCCTAAGTACTGTCACTATCAATCTCTCTAAGTGGCTTTGGGTTGCAAGGAATAGCTCTATATCCAAGCAAATGCAATCAAATTTACCCTAGCTGTAATCTGACAAACAAGCAAAATTGCAAGCAACAGGAAACGACATCACTTACATATTCAATCAATGAAGACCCAAAAAGGGCATTATCTCCATTCAACCGCGCCACTGCACCAAGTAATAACAAGCAACTAAATACTTATCTCAGAAAGGCAATCACTTTTTATAGAGTAAAACAAAATTGATACCAGCCTTACCATATCGGGCAATGGCATTACTCTCAAAAATGGGACCATCTGGTGTTTCCAGCACAGGAACCTAGACATCATTAAGTCCTACAAACGTCAAACTAAATCACATCACACAAGAATGAATAGAGCTTGCAATAGCATGTGGCAAACCTTTCCAATAGGGTTCATCTTAAGAAACTCAGGAGTCTTATTTGATACTCCCATCTCAAAATTCTTCACCAATTCAACCTGAACACCACTGTACTCAGCGGCAATGAGTGCCTTGAAAGCATTCTTGTTTGTGTTACCCGCATGCAGTACCTAAATGCAAATCGAACAGAAATAGACACTTTAACAGGTAAATAATGACAATGAACAAGTGTAAAACACACTCTTCACCAAAATTGGGATAAATCACAAGTTACAACTGACACCAAACGAGGGGGAAAACATGGGCAGAAAGAACATAGATTTGCAATAAGAAAGCAATATCAAGCATCTGGCAATCGACCATGAGAGTTCACACTTCAATAGTCATTTGCATCAATACAACCAAAAGCCCAAGAGAAAGACACGTCAAATTAGTAACTCCGAGAATGAAAAGACGCAAGCTTTTTAAGCTTACCAGAGCCATGACGACTTAGAAAAAGAAATGGAACTGGTTGAAATAGAAGAGCGAGAAGATCTGCAAGGTCAAAGAGACCAATTCAACAACACCGAAGCGACAAGAAAACGAAAAGCGTTAAGAAAACGAAAAGCGTTTATTGGGGTTAACATATAACCTGGGGCTTAATGAACTCACCTCCGAACTGACGAACCCGAAGATGTCAGCACAGGATCGTTGAAGCAACGGCTTGGAGGAATTCGTTTAAGTGCTGCGTCGTCTGTCTCCGGAGTAGGGTTTATCAACACTCTTTTCTATTCTTCTTTTCCTGTTTTCTTTATAAAAATTATCAAAATATATCGTTAAAATAATATTTTAATAATCCCAAATATATATTTTAAAATAACATGATTTTAATGAAACATTTCTCAATGTCGAAGTAAACGTCCCAAAAATGTTAACATTTACACACTAATGGATAAGAAAGTAGTAATCAAATTGTTCAAATGAACTTGGTTTTCTATTTGATTTAATCTTCAGCTTTTAATTATATAACAAATTAATTATTCAACTTAAAATAATTATTATAAAACTATGCAAACATTTTAACTTTAATAATGGAAAAAATACACACTTAAGCATAATACTAACAAATAAATATCAAATAAAAATACATAGTAAACACCATATTTTAGTTAATAAATTCATAAAATTAGTTTTATTTAATTAAAGAATTATAACTATTTTGAGTTGAATAAAAACAACTTTATTTGATATTTTAACTTTTAAAAAACTTTATGTGGTATTTTTATTTTTTTATTTATTAAATTTAACTAATTGAACAAATGAAAAGAAAATATATGAAGAAATGCTTTGATCCAAAATGAATAAAAAAATATAACTCAAGAAAGGGAATAGTTAGAATGATTGAAGAGTGTCTTGCTACGGATGACAATGGGTTAGTTAAGTCAAGAAAAGAAGTAGTTAGAATGATTAAAGAGTGTCTTAATAGGGATGACAATAGGTTGGCCTATGCTCGGGCCCTCCCAAGCGCAAGCTCAGCTAGAGGTTGTTGGGCCCCGAGCCTTTTTGATTACTTGAGGAATTGTTCATGACTATTCATGTATAAAGAAAGAAGAATTTATGAAATTGAAATTGAAATGGAAAATATGGTTTAGGTCCAATGCGGATTTTATGTGATATATATATATTAGAAGTTAAAATTGAGGGATGGTTTGAAGATTTGAGGTTTGGAATGTTTTGCCAGCTTATGTCCGTCAAACGGACATGGAAGTCCGTTTAACGGACTGTCTCGGATAAAAATGGGCACTTTGGCCAGTTCATGTCAGTTAAACGGACACGCATGTCCGTTTAACGGACAGTCTCTGGTGAAATTGGCCTCCTAAGTCTGATGCATGTCCGTTAAACTGACACGCATGTCCGTTTAACGGACATTCACGGAAAAAGGAATAGACAAGGGATTTCAATGAATTTTGAAGCATTGATGGATTAATTATGTTAATTTGTGGAATTAATTAGCCTAAGACCATATGATATGGATTAAATGAATTCAAGTGGTTAATGACATGGAGGGGCAAACTTGGAAGACAACTTAAGGATTTAAGTTACAAGGTCATTCATTAAGGGCATTGTGGACTTTTGGCATTAAATAGAGTATAAAAGGAAGCAAATAAGGTGTGTCTTTCATTAGAAAAGAGAGGGAACGAAAATGAGAGGGAGGAAGAGAGAGGAAGTGCCGAAAATGAGAGAAAGAAGAGAGGGAAGAAGAAAATGCTAGGGCTTGATTTTCATGGCCTTCAAGGGTGATTTTCGTGTGGCTCAAGAAGGGAAAAATGTGGAGAATGAAGAGAGCTACAAGATGAGCCAAGAAACCCCATGATTGGGTGAAGATTAAGGTAAGAAGGTTTTGATTTTTGTTGAGTTTTGAGTGGGTTTTGGTTTAGAAATCTTAAGAAATGTATGGGTTTGTGATTTCCAAGACCAATTTGATGATTGTATGTTATGGGTTTTTCAATTTGAATATGTTATGATTTGGGGATTTTGTGTTGTTGTTGGAGGGAAAATCCAAGAGGGATCAAGAGAGGGCAAAGGATGGCTATTGGAGCAAGGTTTTCAAGCAAGGACAAAAAGGTGGGTTTTATGTTTATAGTTGAATAATGACCTATGCATATGTTTAAAACAAGAAAAGAAAATGTTTTCAAATTATTCCATGATTTTTGCATTGTTCCCTTTGATATGGGAAATGGTGCATTCAATGCTTTTGAATACCATAATGAATTGTTATGTGAATTGGATGATTGATGACTTGATATGTGAACTTAGTTATTATGTGATTTTGCTTGAGAAATGATGATGCAATTACATATGAAATGTTTCATGCTCATAAAAGGACTTATGAAAATTTCATAATTTATGAAAGACAAGAATTCCAAGATTTTTGCCATATGGGCAATCATTTTTCAAGAATCATGATTTCATGTTATGTGGGTTAGGTTAAGTCCACCCAAGAAACGTC
>JANZLH020000363.1:3057785-3068309 GCA_026770325.2 Erythroxylum fimbriatum
TAACGCACCGGATCCCATCAGAACTCCGAAGTTAAACGTGCTAGGGCCAGAGCAGTACTAGGATGGGTGACCTCCTGAAAAGTCCTGTGGAAAAACAAAACCGTGCGGGCGCGAGGCCTGAGAGGCCGAGGCTCTTTGGAGGACGCGAGGCCCGAGAGGTCGAGGTCCTATGGATGCGAGGCCCGAGAGGCCGAGGTCCTACATCTATGATATCAAAAACTTGGGCACATTAGCTATGAACTTATTAGCAAGTTGAATAAATTGGAAGCTGTGAGAGGTTTGTCAACCATGAATAAAGAAGATAAAACGGTATGTAGTGCATATCAAATGGGTAAGCAGAAGAGATTTCTGCATAAAAAGGGTAGACATGTTACTTCCTCACGTATATTGGAATTAATTCACATGGATTTGCTTGGTCCAACGTAACATGATAGCATTAGTGGGATGAGATACTTTTTGACTTGTGTTGGTGATTATTCTAGATATACTTGGGTAACATTTTTGAAAGAAAAATCAGATGCTTTTAAGGCTTTTAGAAGCCTATGTGTGCAGGTCATGAATATGAAAAATATGAAAGTGTTGAGAATCCGATTAGATCACGGAAGGGAATTTTCCTTCAAGAAATGGCCAGTTCTATGTTGAATGAAAGAAACATGTCTATGTGATTTTGGGCCGAAGTAGTTAACTGTTAACACGACATGTTACATATGCAACAGAGTTTATCTTAGAAGTAACTTAAACAAGATATCTTATGAACTTTGGAAGAGAAAGAAACCAGATGTAAGTTACTTTCATGTTTTTGGTAGTAAATTCTAAATTCTTAGAGATCGAAAACAACTCAAAAAATTAGAAAGCAAGAGTGATAAAGGGATCTTCATGGGCTATTCTACCCACAGTAAAGCTTATTAAGTGTTCAATCAAAGAACTAAGAAAGTGTTAGAGTCTATAAATGTTGTGATAGATGATGTGTCTTAATTAAACGCTAAAGTGACAGTAGAGAACTTGCAAAACCAGCCTCGTGAATCAAGTCAAACAAGCAATAAAACGAGCATAGAAAAAATTCTAGATCTACAATTAGTTGTTGCTAGTGAAGAAACTGCTCAAACAGAAGATCTGCCAGTTGCTTCGGATGATGAAACCACCAAGACACTTGACTCTAGCATAATTCCCTTGAACACTCAAAACTAAAGAGAATGTGATTTAAACCGAGATCCTCCCTCACAAATTAGAAAAATTCATCCAGTAGAGAATGTTATTGGAGATGTTAGTGAGACAAGAAAAACAAAAGAAAGAAAAGGAGTCGATTACTGAGAACTTGCAGGATATTTGTGCTAGACCTCTTCATTCGAACCGAAAAATGTCAAAGAAACCTTACAAGATGAGTTATGGACAACAACTATGTAAGAAGAATTAACTCAATTTGCATAAAACGATGTATGGGAATTAGTGTCAAGACCATCTAATGTGAGTGTGATTGGAACAAAATGGGTGTTTCGTAATAAAACTAATGAAAAGGGTAATGTGACTAGAAAGAAAGCAAGGTTAGTGGCTCAACGGTACTCTCAAATTAAAGGAATTGATTTTGACAAGACCTTCACATCGATGGCAAGACTTGAGTCGATTCGACTATTGTTAGGTATAGTATGTGTAAAAGGTTTCAAGCTTTGCCAAATGGATGTGAATAGTGTGTTTTTGAATGGTTTTATACAAGAAGAGGTATATGTTGAGCAACCGAAAGGATTTATCGATTTAGCTCATGTAGATCACATTTTTAAGCTGAAGAAGACTCTTTACGGTCTTAAACAAGTGCCAAGGGCTTGGTACGAAAGACTCACACAACATCTTATCAATCAAGGCTACGAACGAGATAGTGTTGACAAAACTTTATGTATTAAAATATTCAGATCAGATCTGATGATTGCTTAGATTTATGTTGACGATATTGTGTTTGGTTCCACTCATCCAAAGTGGGTGGACAATTTTATTGAATTAATGATGCATGAATTTGAGATGAGTATGATAGGTGAGTTTAACTTCTTTTTGGGTTTGCAAATTAAACAAGTGAAGGATGACATTTTTGTATCGCAAACTAAATATCCGAAGAATTTAATAAAGAAGTTTGGACTTAAGAATGCTAGATATGTGAGAACACCTATGAGTGTCTCTACGGAGTTAAATACAGATGAGAATGGAAAAGGGTTAATGTCAGCCTTTATCGGAGCATTATTGGGAGCCTATTGTATTTAACCACAAGAAGACAAGATATCTACTATAGCATTGGAGTATATGCTCGCTATCAAGCCAACCCAAAAGAGATGTGTTTGACAGCTATAAAAAGGATTATCAGGTATCAGAGCGGTACATCTGAATTTGGAATTTGGTATACATGTGACTTTACGCCTTATTTAGTTGGGTATAGCGATGTAGATTGGGCTGGAAACTTAGACGATTGGAAAAACACCTCAGGGGATTGTTTCTTATTAGGTAACAACCTGATTTCGTGGTATAGTAAAAAGCATAATTCAATTCACTATCAACCGCAGAAGCAGAATATATTGTTGTAGGTAGTTGTTGTTCGCAATATCTTTGGATGAAATAAATGTTGGAAGATTATGAAATTGATTATGACGTATTAACAATCCTATGTGATAACAAGAGTGTTATAGACATCTCGAAAAATCTAGTGTAGCAATGGAGAATGAAACACATTGATTTGAAGTATCACTTTATTCGAGAGCTTGTGGAGAACAAAATTGCCACTTTGTCATATGTGTCTATATAAAAACAATTGGCGAACATCTTTACAAAATCTCTTGATGCAGTCAAGTTTGAACTTCTTCGAGGGCTTTGGGTATGTATGCCTTAAATTATTTACGTATCTTTTCTTTTTATTAATAAAAAAATCAAAAAGAAAAAAAGAAAAGAAAAGAAAAATTGAAAAAGAGGATTAAAAATCCTAAGTTGTCGTCTTCTCCTGCTTTGTCGCCTATCAAAAATTTTGCGTCCCTCCTTCTGTTTTTTTCATTTTGATCTCTATATTGGTTGTTAGACTTACCTCTTCATCTTTCTCCTTCATGAAATTGGATTTATACCTCATTCACCTTTTTGGGTCTTCTTCTCCACAAAATCTCACCTCTCATTCTCTCTCCAGCTCTCTCCCTCCCTCACTACATTGGCAGTACTTATCTCTCTTTGCTTGGGTTTTTAACTTCTGACTTTCACATTGGCAAGATAAAGCATCAGGTTTCGTCTTTAATGCTGGAGAAACCACCGACGAGAACCACTCCCTCCATCGCCAGTCCAAGACGACACTCCAGTCGTCTTCTCCTTTAATTAACTTATGAGAAATCATTAACTGGGGTTGAGTCTTCTTTTGCAACACCTATCGAAATCCCCGATATCCCCTCTATTCGGGATAGACCGTCAAATGATGATGATGATGTTGTGCATGTGTTGCTTTCAATGGTCGAAGATTCTTCATCTGACTCCGACAAGGTTCCCACTACAGATGCTTCACCAACTACTCCTTTTATTATTTCTTAGAAACGGACGAAGCATCGAGCTCAGAAAATAGTCTGCCCACCTTGAAGAATTTCTTCTGGTCAAGTGACAGTGGACAATGCGGTATCATTTAAGTTTTACACTTCCGAAGTTGCGTAAAAATGGGATGCTTTCAACAATATTGAGTTAGTTCTTGACTGCTCAATTAATTTAGATGAATTCCAACAGTAGCAATTGGATGTTTTGTTATTTGGGAGGAATTTATTGCAAGTTGCGTTGCTATCGAAACATTCTGATTCTGAACTAGTAAAGGAATTATACTGTAATTTGCTAGTGATACATTGAATGATACAACATTAAGCTATAAATTGGTGTATATGCGGGGTCGACTAGTGCAATTTGATGCTGATAGACTAAATGTTTTTATGGGGTTTTATAAATCATTAGGGATCGAATTTATGATGATGATTGGATTGTTCCAAATGATTTGATTGCAACTGTGTTAACTGGGGGCAAATTAACTGCTTGGCCATCCAGTTCGGTGTTGTGTGTCTTTATGTTGATACAAAAATATTCTGTGATCTATAAGTTAGTTTTAGCTAATTGGATGCCTAGTACACATGTCATTTTAGTTTATTTAGCGTAGGCTAGATTGGTCTATGCAGTTGGTATTGGGGCAAATTTTAATCTGGGGCGACTTATAATTGAATCTATGTTGGCTAGTGGAGGTAAGTCACACTCCTTGCTATATTTTCCATGTTTGATTACTCAATTTCTATATGCCAATAGCGTCCCTCAGTTGGAGTTGAGTGTCCTTCAATTAGTCACGTTAATGAATATCTCACCAAGAATTTTCAAGCAACCATGAGTAGTGGACTTGCCCCACATCTTACCTGGCCCCTCAGATGCCTCAGCTGCTTCATCCTTCAATCATCATGCAGCTCTTTTCATTGAAATTGAACTAATTAAAGGCATCTTTCAAGTGGGACTTGACGCTTTTTCTCAATTGAAGCAGTGGGTTCTTCGATTTTTTGATGCCTCTGGATTACACTTTTTGGCATCCTTTGTCCCAAATGGGGAGAATACTTGGGTTTGTGTTGGTTGCTGCCTTGTCTTTTATGTTTTGTTTATTTTGAGATGAATGAAAATCTTGGATGATAATGTCTATGTTTGGATCTTAGATTGAGGGGTGTCTTTGTCATGTGAATTGTGAATTCGATGTTATATGTCCAATTATCTTCTCTAAAAGTGTTTCAAATTTGTGACAAACAATGTCAAAAAGAGAGAGATTGTTAAGATATATGTTATATATCTTCTTATTTAGTTTGGTATTTTTGATAATTGGATCTCCAAGATAATGTAGCATCAAATCCAAATCAAGATGGGGTAGAATATACATTGGATTTGATTGGTTAATGCTAGTTGGACCATGGGTTAAGAATTGTCATTTGGTATGATTAAACGATAATTCTTGTTTGACTTAGATTAAGAGTAAATCTTGTAAAGATATGTGTGTGCATCACGTGACCAATGTGTGTGCTGAATGAAGAAGTCTACCTAGTGAAGACTTCTTTGAGCATGAGGTGGCTTAGAAGTTGCATGCGTCTACGACTGTCTCTCATTGATGTTCTTTTTGTGAATTGTCATAAACGTTGGTGTGTGGCTTACTTCCAATTGAGTTTTTCATGTAACTCAAATCTTTATTCTTGAAGGGTATCGTCTTATGTTGGTTATGGTCATTGGTTGCAAGTGAAGAAGTTGATTGTGAGTGGGTTCTATGTTTTTCTTTTTGGTCTCCTTGTCGTTAATTCGTAAATTTAGTGTAGTTGATTTCAATTAGATTTTCATGCAAATCTAGGAAGTTGATTACGGATATTTAATTGATGAATCACTTTTAGATCTGTCTTGGAAGGAGTTGAATTTACAGGGAAGTTATTCCTTTCTATCTCAAGTATTTTCGTTCTTGTTCCAAATTATTTTAACCACTTGAGTTGTTCGTTTATTGTCTTTTTCGTTAAAAGTTGTTCAAAAAATTCTCTGTTGAGGTTAATACGAGTCAGCCATATTACTGGGTGTGAAATACTTTCACAAGCTGTGAGGACGAGAGATAGTAGCAAGGATTAAATGAGTCTGCTCTATAAGACCTTGTATAAAATTATTGTTGTTCTTTAGTGAAAGTATTAAGCTGGGTGAAGGCCGTGCAGATATAGGCAAAGTGTGCCAAAATGCGTTAGCAAATTTCGGAGTTGATATATATTTGTGTATTTAACTTTTTTTGCTTTGATTATGCTAGAAACATTCGCAATTAAATCGGAGATCTTACAAAACCATTACATCTTTCGGATTTTCACGAACTTTAAATTGAGCTTAAATTTTTTAATTTAATACTTCAAGTCGAATTTAAACTTAAGTCTGATTTTACCCTAAATCTGACTATATATATAAGAAAAACTTATTTTTCAAAATTTTCATATTTCGTTATTTCTCTTTGTCACTTCAGTTCTTTTCTTCCTCCCTTTATCAGATTGCTTGGATTTTAGTTTTATTTCTTCTAGGAGTTGAGAAACTCAAAGTTTTATGCTATGCAGTCTTCAATTGCTTTAAATCCTTTGATTTTGAGAAGTTCGAACACCTGAAACTTAAGTTTAAGAGGATCCTGAAAACTTTGAGCAGAAGACTCTAAGCAGTTGCGTGTATATATATATATATATATATATATATTTGTCACCCAGAGCTCACATATAGGCATATTCCTTTCGGTAACCCTTTCTTTTTGTAACTGGTTTCATTTGCTCTTTTGTTTATCTGGTTTGGCGTTTAAGCTATTTGTCTTGCTTTTTTGATGTCCGTGTTAAATGGCTTTAGCTAAGTTTTTTACTAGCTTCGTGCTTTATAATTTTTGTCTATGAAGTTTGGATTGCTTGACTTTCGTTTTCATTCTGGCGCTTTCTTTGCTGCTTATGATTTCACATCCTGGTATGACTGATTCGTTGCACGCCTAAACATCCTGAAAATCACTGGCACTGTATGTGGTGTCGCTGGCGCAACACATCTTGACGTCAAGTTTTCAAGCCCAACTCATTCCAATCGAAAACACCAAAAACTCAACCAGAAACTAACTAAAAAATTGATTGATTCTCTACCCAGAAACTAACTAAAAAATTGGTCAATTTGAAATTGACATGTTAACTTGACATCAAGTTGAACTCGACTCGACTGCCATCCCTTAAGTTAAATACCAGAAGACTTGTTTTCTGACATTAGCTAAAAAGCTCTAGTTGTGGGGCTCTTGGACGTACCTTGGTCTTGCTGTAATTATATAGCAGTAACTACTTTTGTTGTATGAAAACATTACCAAAGTGATTCATTTTGTGGTCAAAACATTACCGAGTAACCCAGTGGGTTGGCGTAGGTGGTACATGCCTTCGTCGCTTAACCAAGTGGTTGGGGGTTCGAATCCTACCCTTGGGAATGCAGCAAGCTCCTGGGCCAGCTGTAGCCCTCCCATGTTGGAGATGTTCCCGCAGCGAAGGGATTAGTCACTGATTTCGTCGATGGATACCCTAAACGCCAAAAAAAAAAAGAATATTAGGAAATTAGATATACCTACCAATGCCCTCCAAACTAGGGAAGTCAATTTTAGAAATATTTTTATTTTTCTTACTATTCAATCTGTTGCTGCTAAATCCGCGTCCGTGAGTTGGCATTGACCCACCAGATCAACGTTAATAAATTCTAAGAAATGTTTCCTACACACAAAAATTGACGTACACCAGTGCCCTTTAATACACGTTGACCTATCTCAATAAAATAGAAAACAGCGCATATCCTTGCAAGGTCCGCTCTCAAGGATGCTCATGCCTCAGCCTCTCCTCCTATGCCTTCCACTCTTCCTAAGCTGTTTGATAATGTCACACCTTCTCTACACGACTTCGGCAGACGTTGGGATTGCCGGACGATATGGTCCTCCATATCTGCGTAAGTACCCTATCATACAACTTAATTAATCATTCATTTTGCAAGACCTCCAAACACTGCATTTCCTTGACGGATTTATAATTACTTTGTAAAGCCACGGCGTGTTACGGCAGTGACTCTTCGGAGTTTCCCACGAATAATATGTTTGCAGCTGCTGGAGACGGATTATGGGACAATAGTGCTTCGTGTGGAAGACAATACTTGGTGCGGTGCATCAGTGCGACGGCTGGTTTCTGCAAACCTGGACAGACTATTCAAGTTAAAATTGTTGATCATTCTTCGGATTCTAGTGCTACCATTGTTTTATCGCGGACGGCCTTTACCACTATCACAAATTCTACTTCGTCCTCCATCAACATAGAGTTTCAACAGTAATTCTCGTTTTCTTCGATCTCTATCTCTTGATTTTATGCTGTACCCGTAAATACTTGATTGATCTGTTTGATCCTTGAACCAGAAATTTGTGGAACCAGATCAACTTCCTCCTTGTGGATGGATATCAAGCACTATAATTAGCTTTCCTGGTTCCATCTTGAACTCTGTTTTGTGCTTTTGATTATATTTTGATTTCGTGTTTGCAGAGTATGAGACGATAAACTAAGGTACAGGAGGGTGGAAGACGTGGAGAGAGTATCATCAAGCTGTTCAAGTTTCTGGAACCTTTTCACGATGATTACCCCATTGATTGGTTCTTCTATAATTCTTTCGTTGGAAAAGTATAAAACAATTTCCTCGTGAGCTACCCGTTGTCAAAAGTCCTCATTGTGTGTCGTTTTATATAAGAAAAAGAAAATAGCACCTTCCTGCACAATTTCCTATTCCACTTTTGACTTACTTATAAAAGAGGGTACTTTACATAATATACGTTTCTTCAAGGAATTACAAGGCGTTTGGTAAATTGTTATTCTAATACAATCCGATAAAAATTTGCTACCCAAAATACGAGTTCAAAGGCACGGTAGAATCAAATTATTTAAGTCTACCATGCTTTCGCTTGTGTGGAATTTTCTATATCTAATGAGCAATTCTAGTTTTTTTTGGAAAATTATTTAAGTCTACTACGTTTTCGCTTATGCGGAGTCTTCTATATTTTGACGGAATAACCATGAGCAATTCCAGTCTCTTTTGAGAATCGAACTCAAGACATGAGGCAAGTCTCTAGGCTCGTACCGAGAGCTTAGACACCACTTCTCTACCATGGACGGAGCCATGTATAAGAGTAGTGGCCTCCCTTTCAAATTTTTTTTAAATGTACTTATATAATTTTTTAATAAATAAGGACATTTTTTAAATATTGGCCCCCGGCTTCCTTTAGAGTTGGCCCCCAGTCCCCGGCCTCTGACCTCCGGCCCCCCTTAAACTTGAGTCTGGCTCCGTCCATGTTATCTACCTTTTAATCTATATGTAAAGTTTTTTTTTTCTGAAATTAAAACTAAAACTATCTCACAATCAATCAACGTAAGTCGTAAAGTTCAAAATTTGAAAATTCTGAGTCTTGGGAATAGAACTCTGCTCAGTTTACTTCTACATGGCCAAAAAGTTGGCTTTTGCTCAAGTATCCCTTAGCGTAACCTTAGCTATTATAATGGAATATCAACATGCAACGAATATGATTGGGCCCATTCGGCCATGCCGTCTGAAATGGGAAACATTCATTTGATGTTTCAGATTGTATTGTATGTCAGCATCCGAGTGTTTGCTACGGTTCTTAGCTATGGTGACCTCTCTCACATCATAAAGACATTTTGCCGGGTTTGTAGGTTAGATTGCTTAGTCTTAGTGGAAGACTCTAAATTTTTATCCATATAGCATAAACACGGCTCTAGTGGAAGACTCTGAATTGTTCTCTTGTCACCAGGACTATTTCGAAAATTGTAAAAATTAAAATTTCATGATCAAAATGAAAATCAAATTATATTAAAAAATCAGTACAATATGGATTCAGAGATTTGATTCTTTCCGAGTAATAAACAATATGCTTACACTAATGGATCATGTAATCTATTCAAATATAAATTGTTAAGACTTCAATAAATAAATCATATGTGAAATCACGTGTTTTACTTACTCTGTTCCATCTCATCTCATCCGTACCTTTTTCTCAGATGTTAAAAAATATGTAGACGGGTTAGTGGATCATGGATCTGTTTCCAAAATTGTTACCCAGTGACCCCAACAGAGTTGTTGTCTCCTTGGTTTGTTAATCCACTGGATCTGTTATTTCTTTATTCTATTATTTATGGGCTGTCATGGATAAGGCTTTGACCATGATCCGTAAGGAAAATGCTAGACAAATAAGAATTTAAAATGGCTATGTCTTAGCCTAGGCCTACTTAATGGACTTTGATATTTGCAAGTCACATATTCTTTGTAGCCCTTAAGATAACGGGCATTAGGATTTGAACTTGAAGGCCTTAAAGTAGGCTACTAAGTCACCTATGATGCACCTTGGGCTCATGTTTGAAAAGAAATCTATCCTTGATTCCTTTATATCATGCAAAACATACACATATCACGATCTTGTACAATTGTATAAGTGTCTATTAATGCACTCATATGTATATTAAATATGTACAATGCATATTCGACGACATTTCCCAAATATATATCCCTAATACAAGTCTCATCATCAATTTATACTCTTCAAACTGATTCCCTCATTTTCTTTTCATCAATCCTTTTCAAATTAACCCCAAATGCTACCACTTTTTATGGAGAGATATAAAAATGTGTTAGGAATTTATTGGACAAAATTGTTGTAGCGACTCCTGTGTTATACGAAAGTAGCTAATTAAATCTTGAGATATAAAATGTTACTCTATTAACCTTATGTTTTCAATTTTGCTGCAAAAAAACCCTTAGCCGTGTGTTGTTCCTCCACGCGCGCTAACTGCGAATTTTATAGCCTATTTGCCTGTGAAATGACCATAATACCCTTAATTCTTCTTTCTTGGACTATTACAATGACTGAGCCGGAAGTTCTAGTTTGTCCCATCTGCTTCGAGCCTTTCACCATTCCTGTCTTTCAGGTTTCCTTTTTCTCCT
>JANZLH020000363.1:3095178-3108500 GCA_026770325.2 Erythroxylum fimbriatum
CTTGTTGGTCCCAGTAGTAAAGACGCCCAGATAGAGACCCAAGTCGGGCGAGAATTTGAGGCCGAATCGGTGGGACAGATGGTCCCGGTGCCTACGCCCCATATGAGGGGAAATAAAGACCTTCGACTTCTGCTCATTAACCTGCATTCCCGAGCAAGCACAGAACTGGTGAACCGTATCCATCACCACCCGGCAGCCAGGAAGAGAAGCCTGAGAAAACAAAAGGATGTCATCAGCAAAAAGTAAATGGGAAAGGAAAGGACCATTACTTGGCGAACGGATGGCCTTCCACTGCCGATTCTGAACACGAGATGAAATCAGCCGAGAGAATTGTTCCATGCATAGCACAAACAGTAAGGGAGATAGAGGATCTCCTTAACGAAGCCCACGAAGGGGTTCGAATGCAGGCAAAGCAGAACCATTCCAAAGAACCGAGAGGCTAGTCGTAGAAACACAGGACATAATGAGGGAAACCGTAAGCGGCGGAAATCCAAAAGTGAGGAGGGTCTGTCGGAGGAAACGCCAATCAACCTTATCGTAAGCCTTATGGAGGTCAATTTTCCAAGCCAAAAGCCCCTCCCGACGCTTGGATCGCCGGATGAGATGAAGCACTTCTTTTGCCAAGATGATATGATCCGACGCCGACCGTCCCGGAAGAAAGGCACCCTGCTGGGGAAGGATGAACCTACCAAGGATGGGACGAAGGCGTCGGGCGATAACCTTGGAGAGAATTCTATAGCTCACGTTGCAGAGACTGATAGGCCGAAAATTTGCCATGCAAGCTGGCTGCCCCTCTTTAGGAATGAGCACTATCAGCGTGGAGTTGATGTCCGGGGGGCAACAACCATAGATAAAAGCGTCTTGAACCATTTTATACACGCTCTCCCCGACCAAAGACCAAAACTTTTTATAGAAGATGGGCTGGAACCTGTCTGGGCCGGGGGCCTTATACGAGCCCATGGACTGGAGAGCCGCGTACACTTCCTCCTTGGACACGGGAGCCAACAGGGACTGGATGTCCTCCCCAGTAATGGAAGACTGAGCCGGTAATTGGGCTTCCGGCAACGAACTATCCCCCCTCGCAAAAGAGCTCAGTACAGAACCGCAAAACATCCCTCTGGATATCATCTGGATATCATTTGGGGATATCATCTGAGATCCCCAAACTGAAGCCATTTAACACGGGATTTCTGGAACCACAGGATCTCTTCCTGCCGTAGGATGTTAGTGTACTCCTCATGGAGCTCCTGTTCCAACCGGACAAGGGATCCCGTCGGGTGGGAATCTAACAACCGTTGGACCCCGGCCAAACAGGCCAGCAAACGACGCTTGCGATGGAAAATATTGCCAAAGGTATCCTTGTTAAATTTCAGAGCAGCCTCCTGCATGTTGGCCAAAGCAGCAGTAAGGGAGGGATGGGGACGATCCCAAGCAGCCTGCACCACTGGAAAAAACCCCGGGTGCATGGTCCACGCCTCCTGAAAATGAAACGGACGAGAAGCGACAGGCGGGATGAACCCAAACAGCTTAAGCAGAATGGGATTGTGGTCAAACAAAATGCGAGGGAGGTGGTGAACCTTTGCCTCAGGAAACAAAATCCGCCAGGCGCTGTTGCAAAGGGCTCGGTCGAGCCGAACAAAAGTGGATATATGGCCATGATGCTTCTGTCGGAACGTAAACGGGGGTCCCTGATACCCGATATCTAACAGGGAACACTTGTCCAAATTTCGCTGAAAACGGCCCGCCCGACGAATAGAAAAAGGACCCCCCATTTCTCAGAAATGCAGGCGTAATCATTAAAATCCCCCATCAGGACCCAGGGAAGGTCGATGACAGAACTCAGACGCTCCATCTCGAGCCAGAAGCCTTCCCGACCGGAAGGGTGGGGGCTAGCATAAACAGCGGTCAGAAACCAGACCCGATATTGCATCACGAATGAGACAATGGATGAATTGGGAATGGGACACCAAGACCTCCACCGAGAGAACCGACGAATTCCACAGGCACCATATACCCCCCGAAAAACCCTTAACCTCCACCCGAGCAATCTGATCAAAACCGAGAGAGCGGGAAATCTTATCAGCCCGGCTGCCAGAGACGTGGGGTTCCACGATAATCAACATATCCACTCGGTGACGGGCTCGAAGATCCTTCATACACGCAGAAAACCCTGCTTTAGCCGCCCCTCGGCAATTCCAAGATAAGATGTTGAGACTTTTAAACATAAAGATAAACAACTGGGGGAGGGAGCCAAGCATCAGGCAATGCTGCTAGGGACCATGTCCACATCCACGCCCTCGGAGGGGGTCGGAGCTACAAGGGGAGTGTCAACCACGATAGGCACCTGGTCGGGGGGCATTGGTTGATGGCCTGTGTTCCGCGCCAGACCCGGATCAGGGGGTTCATGTTCTTGGAGCACCAGAACAGACTTCTGGGCCGCTCCCTCATGGAGAACAACAGAAGAATGAGGGGGAGGAGTAGAAGCCTGAAAAGCCTGCCGAAAGTGGGAAGCCATGTGACTGACTAGGGCCGGATCAACCGGACTGGCCGGGGGGCCAGCTGGTGGGGCATAATCACCTGGAATAGAAGAACGGGCTGGAGCATTCATCCCAGTTGGGGGAGACTGGGCCCGGATAGATGTCTCTGGAATCAGCCTGGGGCTGGGGTCCATAAGACCAGTTGCCCTGATAGGTCTATCCGTGCGACGACCCGACTTTTTACTACCACTACTGCTGCCCACTTCAAAAGTAAACGCATGTGTCCTGACAGACGACCTGCCCAAATCGTCCTCGTTGGGTCGCTTGTCACTTCCCTCTGGACCAGTACTAAGCGTAGCAAAACGGTTAGGCGGCTGACACTGACCCGACGCTGGGGTTGCAGAGGACTTCGAACGTGGAGGCCGCCTAGGCCTTTTCTCAACGGTCATCCAAGCCCCTACTCCTAGGGAGCCACTAGGACCTGACCTGTCAGATGTGGTAGCCGCTGGAGGGCGAGCATCCGCAGCCATCGGCATCGGCTCGCAAATTTGGGCAGGTTGCGCACCCTGCGGCTGGGAGGGTGGGGCCTCAGGGTTCATCGGGCACCGCCCAGCAAGGTGGCCAAACGTACCACAATGAAAGCAAATGGTGTGTAAACCTTCATATTCAACGAAATGGGTAACGCCGTCGATCATGACTTGACCAACCAGGGGTTTATCCAGATCAACCTCCACACAGATCCGCGCAAAACGGCCTCGGTTTGCTAAAGTAGTGTGCTTATCCACCTTGACGGGGCGGCCGAGTCCGGTGGCGATAGCCAGGAGGAGATCTTCATCATAATACTGGACTGATACATTTGGCTACCTAGCGCAGACAAGAGTGGAGTTAATGGCCGCAGTCCTGGCTGAGAATCCCGGGTACCATGGGCGAACCGTCAGGTAATGATCAAAGATCATCCAAGGTCCCTTGTCCATGGCCAAGTCAAAATCCGCACGGTTATCAAATTTGATGAGAAAATGTTCATGCCCAAGGTCCAACACGTCAAAACCTCCCACAGGTTTCCAAAGTTGTTCAATTTTGGCATACAAGATGCGGAAAGAGATCGAACGACCCAAAAGTTTGACGACTACCGATTGCCGCCATGGGGCTTCCAGGGAGGCCAAGTAATCTGGATCCACATGGAAAATGGGGAGGTGAGGGGAGTCCTCCCTAAACTCCCTGGTGACAATGCCGGATTCAAGAAGATTCACAGGGGTTTTCTCCCGACGCTCATAAGCGGCGGCCTTAGAACGTTCCCTGTTAAGCACTTTGTCCTTCCAGGACATCTGTTTCGGCGCTTGCCGACCCAACTCAGGCAGGGCATGGTGCTGGACAAAACGCTGGGGATTAGGATCAGGAGGGGGATCTGGGGGCTTAGTGCGCTTGGTAGGGCGAGAAACAGCGGGAGCGGGAGGATCAGGCGGCATTCTCTCAGAGCTATCTAAAGTCATGTATTGCTTATGCACAAGGCTATATAAAGACCGGAATAAATGATTAGAAAGGACGCATGCCTGTGTTGTATCTAAGATGAGCAACTTACAGTGGAGATAGTTTGGTGACAATCTCAGCCATGAGGTGGGATCGGATAAGGACAAAAAAAAAATTTATATCCATAATTTTATTTTAGTAATAGTTTCACATGCTGGCTGTATAGTACGTAGTCCAGCTTAAAGATCTGGTATTAAGTGACTGTTTCACCACAATAGCTTAAGCTTTTGTGTGAGGCCAACTTAATTAGTTTTATATATTTACTAACATTCAACACCTCCGATACATAGAAACACTTAAAAAGGTTCCGACAAGGGATTTAGACCACTCCTAAAAAAACAAGAATCACCGTATTGTTGTCCCCGATCGATATATACATGCATATAATTAGGTCATTCCTTGCATGTTACAAAATGCACAACCTCAATAATAAAAGATGAAAAATTGTGAATCTTACCATCATATCAAGGTGCCCACCATATGCTCAAATAAAAATATCATAAGAAACTTGGATTTGCTAAGAACATATATATGTTTATCTAATCTTAAAGTTTGTTCCTTACAATATGATCAAAGATATAATCGAACTTAAGCTTTATACCAAAGACATTGTTTATAAGTCCACGATAGCAGCTTGAAAAGAAAATTAACCACGTGTCAAGTGCCTAAGCCCTTTCAAAACACCCTTTACTCTTGAAATGTCAGGAGAAGGATCTCTTTTAGGGGTTCTGTTGAATGCACGGGATTAGAGATTCTTGTCTTAAGGTTGAAGATGAGAAGGAAATGTAAAAAGAGACGATGAGTCTTTTCGCCCATTACATAATGTCTGGGCTTACGCGTGATTGGAAGGGAAGAGTTGAGGAATCAACTGACCCTATGAAATCACGTAGCATAGGAGAAAACGTGAAGTGACAGATTTTGTTTTTAATTGATATGATCTTTTAGGGCAATAACAGTGGTTGTGGACTCAAAAAGAGTCGCCACGTAATGGATGCTCTATCGCATCCACAAGTTGATTTGATACATGGATTCGATCAAATGATTTTTTAATTATGTTCAGTTAAGAAGTTTGATGTGCGTGTCGATATATAAAAAATATATATATTTGTGTGTGATTTGTCTTTAAGTAATTGAATTTTGTTATACATTTAAATTTATGAGTCCAAGATCTTTTAAAGAGTGAAATTCATTTTTTTAATTTTAATCTCTTTTATGTAATTCCCTTTTTTTTTTACTGGCTTAAAAAAGATTAACTAGAGAAGATTTTATAAAGAGTGAAATTTACTTTTTATTTTCATATTTTTAATGTGATTCTCTTAGTCTTTTTGTTTTGGTCTCCCAGGAGGTGTTCACTGGGCCGAAGTCGGTGACTAATCCCCCTTCGCGGTACTGATACATCCCTTACGAGGGCTGCCGTTGGCCCAGAAGTTTGTTGCATTCCTAAGGGCAGGGATCGAACCCGGAACCTCTTGGTTAAGCGACGAAGGTATGTGGCTTAAAGTAAGTTAACTAATGTAAGATTTCCAAGTTAATTCAATACCAATAAAACTTAGTAACTCTTCTTTTTTCAATTTGTTGTCCCAGTAATTGCATAATGTTAAAGTTATTAGATTCATCTAATCTAAACATATAAAGATTTTTTAAAAAATCTTAAATGACCTAAATTAATTAAGATTTAATTAAATATTCAACTACTTTGTTAAAAATAAGTTTATTTATAGCACCTTATGTAAACTTGATTTTTACATAATTCCAAACATTATGAAAAACATCATACATGAGAGATTTAATGAAAATGTCAGTAACGTGATCAAGGCATTTGGTTCATCCTTTACTTTAAGTAACATAGTGTCCTCGACTGGATCTTCATTTGGTTTCTACAAACTTTGCTTTATTTTTGTTCCCAATAATAAAAGCCATGCCTGTCACATGATCAACATTCAACTTGAGCTTTGTCATTTTTCCTTTTGATTTATATTAAAAAATTCTTATTCCCTTCTTTCAATCCCTTGGCTCTGATTGACCACATCCAGTGCTGCATACAAATTATCTTTCTTCACCTTACTCCATGTAATTTTTTTTTGAACTTTAAGGATCACTTTGCCAATAAAGCTTATTTTATTGGTACATCTTTCTTTTCGTGTTTTATCCTTTCTTTGTGAGCTAGCAAAGATTCACTTTACTCATTTATAGACTTGTGATCATATCTTCTTCAGTGACCACTATCACGTAATTAAATTTTGAGCTAAGAGATCATACGACCTCCTCAACTTGAATATCTTTCACGGTTTCAGCAAGCCTCTTCATTTAATTTGCTACCCCTGGGACCCTATAAAATAGTTTGATATAGATTCGCCATCCTTTATTAAGAGTGTTTCAAACTCAACCCTTAGAGTTTGAAATCGCAAATTATACACCTAGTTAACTCCAATCATTGATTTATTAGCTATTTTTTTGAATATTTTTTCATCCAAATCATGATGGATGATGGTAAGTACACTCTAATCTTTCTTTATTCTTTAAGGCTTCTCTTTCCACTTAAGTCAAGCTTTCCTCATCTTGAGGTTGCAGGAAACTTTTGTTGACTATATCTCATATGCTTTGTGAACCGAAAATGGCCTTCATTTTAAGTGACTAATTCTCATAGCTGAGTTTGCTAAGTTATAGATAGTAGAAAGTATAGAGAATTCTTTTGATGTCATAGTTGAATCCAACACTACAAAAAAAATGAAGTTAAAGCGATAAAAATTACCGACATAACATCTATACATTTCATCAGAAAGCTAAGTTTACAATAGAATTTACTGACAGATCAAGGCGTCGGAGAAACTGCCGTAGATAATAATTTGCGACGAATCACAGAATGTTCGTCACAAATTTATCGACGAAAATTTTGTGTAACTGTCGGTGAATATACTGACGGTTATTCTGTGCTATTTTCGGTCGATAAAGTTACTTACATATAAGATATGTTTGTCGGCAAACTTACCGACAGAATTGGTAAGTTAATGTTATCATTACCAACGGTTATTAGTTATCTGCTAGTAAATCAAATAGATTTTACAGACGAATTTTGTTTTTTTGTCGATAAATTTACTAAAAATTATTTTTTAAAATTTTCCAGCATTAAATTTTATTTGATAATGTTATGGTTGAAGCATAATTTAAACAGTCATGAGTTATCTGTTGATAATATTTTGATTTATTTCAACATTTAATTTGTTAAAACGGAAAGTTGGTTGATGATATAAAGTAAAAATTATCTTAATTGACAATAAAAAATTATTCTATACATAATAAGTATTTGTAATTCATACACAATGACTACAAGTACACTATTCATTTGGTGACCACAGATGCTCTGATTGCTGCGATGAGGTGCTACGTCTCCCCTTCAAGTAATCCACTTCATTACGGAGTTGAGCTATGTACTCCATCGACTGTTGCAACTGAATTGCCAATATCTGTGTTGTGCTCCAAAGCTCATGGACTTCATTGGGTGTAGACCGCCTACTAGTTGTACTGGATGTGGAAGATTGCGGATAACATGTGTTCATAAATGATGTAAGTTCTTCCATCAGCTCCAGGCTGGAGGTCCCTTCCTTCATCCACATCGTTTAACCTTGATATCTCTGTTGGCATAGGGGTGTAGATGGTGTAGTAGCAGGTACGGAAGGTGATGCCTCATCTGCAAGTTTAGTAGTAACTGGAGGTACAACATTTGATTTGGTTGCAGCTACAGCATGTGATGCTTCACCTGGATAATAACTGGCTTCAAATCGTAGTTTGAACCTTGGTCGCATTATATCTTATTTTCTCTTTGGTGGCATATTTCAACCTGAAATTCATATCCAACTTTTGAATTAATATTTCCCATTTTAATCATTACCATTATCCTCGTTTCGATTAAATGCTTCTTGATTGAAATTAATATCCTCAATAACTATTAGAAAATTATTTCCTATATCTAGTTACATATCCCTTAAATCATCATATGACCTAACACTTCCAAGTTAAGTTATATCATATTTCAAGTAATTGGCCTTAGCTTCTTACGATTAAACTTGATTTTAGTTTTAAGAGGACCATACAATAGATAACTCCTTTTCCAAACCTTACGTACTCTTCTGTAGAAATCTTTCTTTAATAATAATATGTCTAGATCATTCATTATAGTGTCAAATGTGGACAAACTGTCGAACTCAATACTAGTTCAATTGCTCAGTAGCTTCTTTTGGTGAAGAGCTATAAGACCTCTTCTTCTTACTTCAAAGTAGCTCCATAAGTGCATATTATGTGAATCAAGTCCTTCTTCAAGATAATATCTTTATCCTTTTCTTCAAAACTCGAAGCGTCTATCCTCATCATTAGTATAACATCTTTGTTTTCTACCACTTTGATCATCATTTTCATTAAGAAGCTCCCAGCTAACCTCAATCTCATCAAAATTATCAACAATTTCCTTTTGGTGAACAATGGAATTCATCAAATTCTCTTGTTTTCTAAATTTTCTATTTCTTTTTCTTATTTTTAGGTCAAATCTTGATAGAAAAGTATATGGTTACAAATTCAATGAGTTGATTGTGATCGAAATAGTCATGCATGTCGTCAATAAATAGCTTAGCTTATCATTGACATACTCTTTAACTTCTCATGAATCAGTACCTTATAAGTGTTTCGTAACAACATCATTATTCATCAATGCAAAGAAGGAGACATAGTAGAAAATCAAAGAGGACTAGGATAGTAGCATCCCAACATATAGTAGAATAATAGCTATCATATCATATCATGATTGATACGTAGTACCGATAGAGAACTCTAGATTAACCAACTCACAGCATACAAAGAAGGGAACACTTCTAATGATATAATAAAATCTACAAAACTTAAAATTGATTAAGAATTGACTGTTTATTTTAAAAGTTTTGATTTCGTACGGTTTAACAATTATATATTGCCTACGAAGCCAAAAAAACAGGCAAAAGCCAAACGCAAAAAGCTGTGCAGCAAAGTACGACATTAACATGGGCAGCTAATTGGTCGATGATTGATGGGTTGCACGTGGAAAAGCAATTGCATGCTCATGCTGAATAGAAACTGAACTGAACTGAATAGAGCCTAAACTAAACTATCCCCCATGTAACATAAAATCTCAGTTACTCATAAAATCTCTTAGACAATTGTATCATGGGGTCCAGAGACTGAAAAGATGAATGAGGCATGAGTTTTTGGCCTACCACAGCACAGTGTAAAGCTTATTGTAACTTATTCGATCCTTTTGTTTAGTAACATAAAATATGGGAGAGATTAAAGTTACAGACTTTTGTAAAGAGTAAACTAATAAACTACTGTTTATAGCCGACCAGTTATTCTCACGAGCAAGAGTGATGTGGAAGTGGGAATCTAGTGGGTGGGAGGGACTATATATGTATATGGCCATGAAGTCGATATTCAAAGAGAGAAGGTATACAAGCTTCTTCGGAGAGGAAGTAATTGATCCTACGCAGCAACCTCGAAGCTAGTTCCTACTAGTGGGGGGTTGTGTGCTTTTGTACGTTACAAATGGCTCGTGGAAAGGTTCAGATGAGACGTATAGAGAATCCAGTGCACAGGCAGGTCACCTTCTGCAAGCGCCGAACTGGTCTCCTTAAGAAGGCCAAAGAGCTCGCTGTTCTGTGCGATGCTGAAATTGGAGTTTTCGTTTTCTCCGCCAGCGGAAAGCTTTATGAAATGGCCACAAAAGGGTATATATACGCTTTCTTTCTTTCCCCTCTCACCCATTACCAATCACTTGTTGAATTTTGTGCATGTGTACGCATAATATCTTGTGATATTCATGCATAATTCTTTGTGGTGTGAATGGAATGATTAAAGAACTATGCAAGGGCTTATCGAGAGGTACATGAAGTCTACTCGATCAGGGGAGCAGCCTGACCAAGCGACCAATCCTCTGGTATGTCTGATCATGAACTGAACTTGTTGCTTCTGGAAAAAGTAGATACAACGTATAGAGAGTAGATTATTTCCGAATATACAGCAGTGATAACCAAAAAGGTTCTCTACTCCAGCATCAGGTGCTGCTTCTAATGCTTAACTTTCAGAATAATTAAGCAACTGTACAATACCACCGTACTCCAAAATACTTGTATTCATATTGTTCAAGATATTACAACATTCTCGGTGTCGGGTAGTGCCACTTTTTGGTTAAAAGAATCTTCCATAGGGAATTTTGAAAAAGAAAAAAGATTAAAAGTCCTCCAAGCCCACTTGGAGCCTCGTTTCTTTGTCTTCAAACACTGGGTGGTTTAATGTAAAGTAATGCTATGGTTATACTTGAAGAGTTTTGTTAGTTATTTTCCAAGTATCTGATCTCCTTAATTGAAAAAAAAAAAGATTACTGTAGTATTTGGTTTAGTTTTATAATATCAGTTACCAATTTTCTTCTGTAAATATTTGTAAAATACATACTATTTATGAAACCAGTTAAATACTTAGGATTAAGATTTTAAGGGGTAAATATGATTAGGGGCAGACCATGATAAAAATATTCAAACTATGAATTGTTCAACTTTTTGGTTGGTTTTTAACTTTTTATATTGATTTATTTTAGTAGCTATTGTTTTAAAAATTAATTAATCGGTAAATTTTCGTCAATTAATAAGTTTTATAAACTAAAATAAATCAATTAATTTTTATTTAACAATATCTTTTTTTTGGTTAAATTTTAAATTCTTCAATAGATAAGAACAATTTTTTAAATCATATTTTAAATTCTTTAATTTTATTCTAATACTAATTAAACTTTTTAAAACTTAAATCTCTTGTCCTACTGGTTTGACTTGATAATAGATGAAATTATATACTCACTTTACCAAAGTTTGAATCTTATGTCAGTATTTCACGCGACAAATTTCTGTTTACGTTAGTTTTGATGTAAACGTTCTTTATTGAAAATAAAATTTATCAAGTTGTTTTACACATAGTGATACCATTTTATATGGAGTTACATTCCCTGTATTATATTCAATTAATTACAATAAATTCTAATACTCTGAAGGATGCTAAAGAGGAGATCGGCATGTTAAAGCAAGAAATTGAGACACTCCAGAAAGGACTCAGGTAAATACAAACAAATCCTTGCATCGTTTCTTTGTTTTCAGAATATTATTGCTAGATTAGATGTATATGTAGGTGTAACATGCTAGAAGAATCAATCTTTCTAAACGTTTAGAATCTGCTATGATTAATACAGGTACATGTTTGGAGGGGGTGCTGGCGAGATGACATTGGATGAATTGCTGGTGCTCGAAAAATATCTTGAACTTTGGATTTGTAACCTTCGCTCAACCAAGGTGATACGCAGTTAGTTAATTCGTTAATTAATATGTAATCTTTATATTGAAATATATTCCAATGAGTGGCCATTTATCTAATTGATGTAATATCCATGCAGATGGACATTATGATCAAAGAGATTCAGCTCCTAAGGAATAAGGTCAGTTCAGATCGTTTTGTTTCCACTAATGATTTTGCCTTTTTTTTTTCTCATACTGTAATTGTTTAGTATGTATGTGTTCATTGGTAATTATTAAATTATCATAATCCACTTCATTGCTTAATTATACTAGGTTTATAACACTTTAAATCAAATATTTATAACTCGCTACTTTTCAATAACAACAAAACCTCAAATTTAATGAAAAATAAATTAGTTGATAAATGAATTAATCGATGAAGCTTTTGTATTCTTTTCTTGAATTTAAATAAATGAAAACTCATAATTTCTAATTACTCGTAAGAGTGAAGTAACCAATTAACCTTTTCTTTGTGATTGAGAAATGTCCATTAATTCTTGGAAATAATTGTTAGTAGCCATTTTATTACTAAAATGTAGGGATGACAATGAGCTAACCGATAGGTCCAAATTTAGATCTTTTTTAATGAGTCGGTCTATAGGTCAAGCTCAAATTTAGACCGACCCAAGACCTAACTTTTTTAAGCAAATAACATTTTTTTTACTTAGAAGAGTTAGGCTTCGAGCAGGCCTGGGCCTGAGCAACTTAGGCCCGGACGTAATTAAAAATGATGTTGTTTTGCATTCTTAATTTTAAAAAAAATAGCGAGACCGGCTCATGATTCGGGCCATTGCTATCCCTACTAAAATAGAAAACTTGAACTTGTTGAATTTTTACAAATAAATACTAGATCATTGCACTTTATCTAGGTCGTATGCATCGAAACAAATTAGTATAAGTTTATAAAATGTATTAGGCTTAAACTGATGTACTAACATTCATGCTTGCCACAATTGACCAACTACACCTAGCCTGTCTTATTTGTTTTGAAAATTTGTACTTAGTAATTTATAAAATAAATTTGAAATTACCTTATCGCCAAACATAAAGGATTAATCTCAATTTGTAAAACTCCAGTGAATTTTAGGACAGCCAGCAATAATCACAAAAACAAAAACAAAAACAATTATAATTTATAATTATAGTTATTTGAATTTTCCAGAATTATCCAGAGTTACCTAGATATATGTAATTTGTTTTGAAGCGGCATTTGGAATTAATAATCTTTGTGTTTAGTATTACAGAAAACAATTTCATTATCATCGTTTCTTTTGGTGTTTAGGAAGGCATACTGACAGCTGCTAATCAATATCTCCAAGATAAGGTGATGGGAACATATATATATAGCATCATTTGATACAGTTATTGAAATTTAACACAAATTGATAGTTAACTATGTTGTCATTAACATCATGTTTTTCTTTTCTTGTGCAGATAGAGACTGTGGAGATAACTAACATTGCACCACTGACTACAGATGTTCCATATCCACTAACTGTACATAATGAGGTATTCCAGTACTAGAACTAGTTTATGGCTTACTGTCTAGTAGATGTGCCTCTCTAGTATTGACAATTCTAATGCCTTATGTGTTGCTAAGTAATTAATAATGTATTTTCACACCATCTACTATGCTTGTATCAAATAATGAAGTTACCAACAGTATCTGTTTCATTAAATCATATTTATGCATGGTTTATCCATTCATAGTGAGAATCTCACTCCAACTGGCCTATTTTTATGTGATCAAGTAACTAATTAGCAATTTTGGTTTTGGAAAACCAACCATTACATCTAATTATCTAAATCAAGTGATTCTTTCTTATCAAAAGCTTGTCACTAGTTACTATTTGATACATCATCGTATCTTAGTTCAAATGTTAAGAGGCCGTTTGGTTCTACTTCTGTTTTTCTGTTGTAGTTTTCGGTTTCCGTTTTCAGTTTTTTTGTTTCTGTTTTT
>JANZLH020000363.1:3134180-3144569 GCA_026770325.2 Erythroxylum fimbriatum
ATGTTGAGGGAAAATAATGATTCTAACAGAATACGGGTACGAGGATGGATGATTATTAGAAGAATCAAGAATCGTCAGAAAGAAGAGAGAGAAAAGGGAGAATCCATTGATAGAGAGAGGAAGATTACAACAATCACACACACACAATACATGCCATTCAAGCCACACACGATCGGCTTAAATTCAGCTAAAACGTTCCTCTACATGCCTCCCTATTCTACTACTCTGGTCTCATTATTTAATTAAACGATGCGCTTTACTTTCCGTCTTCTTCCATTAACGCCTGGCTCTTCTTACTTCCATTCCGTCTTGACTGATTTATCCGCTAACACAATATACACGATAAATACTGCAGTCTTGATAATGAGATTGTCACTCGTATGTTTTCTTTGTACAAAAGTTTAAGATTTTTATCTCAGAAATTAACCATTTGGGCACTTCCTACTACACACATAAGGGTTCTCTGACCTAAGACTAGAAGATTCCAAATGGATGATTTACGGAAAATGAAAAAGGTTACAGTTCTCATAGATTGTCTAATGATTGTTCAAACTTCTCCGTGCATTCCGTTGCTAGGTGTTAACTAATTAGATGTTGCAGCTCTCAACTTTCCAACTTCCCATTTTCTCTCAAGCCTTCTGTACTCTGTTCACCATATAAATAACATAATTGTATGGTATGTGGTAGCTCTATCCACTATATCTAGTAACATAACCAAGGATCAAACACCACCATAACAAGTTAGAAGAAGATTACTAGAAGAATAACTGAAAGAATTTCATATTCTCTTATGTTGTATTATTATGAAAAAATTTCCAACAAATTATTGTTAAAAATGGGCTTTACATAGAAACAATTGAGTTTAAATAATATTTTCTGATTGTAGTATATAATATTAAATTATTTTAGATGTCACATAATTAGTTTTAATTAGAAAACATTGTGAATGTAGTAATATCATATTATTTTAGATTTCACATAACTAGTTGCCACAACGTATATGTGTGTGTGTATATATATATATAACAAATAAAAATTTTGTGGGATATATATATATATATATATATAATAAAATAAAAATTTGTGGGACATTCTAAAATTTAGAGTAGACTCATACATTCCTATTCAATTTTTACATTTCATTCTTTAATTTTTATCTTTGATATTTCTATCAAAAAATGGGTTGTCAATAATAAAGAAGTTCAACCAAAATATTCTTTTATTTGTTAATTAGTCCATGCATGTTCATGTTTTCCACTGAACTTCAACACTAGATGAAAGTAGTCATAAATGAGTGTTGTAGTTCGTAGTTCAACAGTACATGTTTTCCCTTGCAAGTTATAAAGCAGAAAAAGGTAAAAGGTCCACACTTATTGCCTGAGGATATTAGATGGCTTGACCATGTTGTGTATCGCCGTTGTCTTTTCTCCATGAAAACCAAAGGAACATACTTCGACTCCCACAGCTAGTGTTGCTTTTGTTTGTCCAATGCCCACGTCCCAGCCTTCCACCAACTTATACTTCTACTCTTTTCACTGGCTTCATTTGGCCCCAATTCTCAATTTAGTGTGGCACTAGGTACAGTTTCTCCACATGTTAAATCTCATGGATTTTCGTTGGTCTAGAAATTAAATAAATGCCCATGACAACTACATCGATAGATGCAACTTTTTATATGGATTTAAGGGCATTATGGATATAGAAAAACGAAAAAAGAAGTTAAAACATGAGATACCAAAGACGACAGTAAAAGCTGCATTCCTCGTTTCTAGGTGATGGTTTGAGTGTCTGTTCATGAGTATCCCAACTTTTCCTTCTCGATCTTCGGCGGTGTAATCCGTGAGAATCAGTGTTTTTAACATCTCCATAATGCTTTCCATTTTGGTTGGGTATGTAGTCCAAGTTTACAAAGTCTCTAGTGTTTCTACTTTCAGCTTTCAAAGCTTCCCATATCTTTTGCTTGTTTATTTTAAGGGGAAGCTAATCTATGGAATCTCTCTCCCAGTTCTCTCCACCCAAAAAGGTATCTTTTCCCTTGTCTGTTTCCATTTCTTAGGTTCAGTGGCATAAATGAGTAGGGTGTTAGGAAGGATTTCTTAGATTCTTGGTGGGGATTTCCAATTGGCAGAGAAGAGTTCCAAAGCAAATTAGGTACGTGGGGATTCTTCAACCGTTCCTGTTTTGGGAAGTGATGTGCGAGTGCTTGAAAATAGGAGAGTTTTTTCTTTTCCCCGTAGAGGTCCATACGTCTGCCCATGCACGTATGTAATACGATGGTCAAATGGAGGAGTCAAGATCCTCGTTCTAGTTTTATGATGTCTTATTCTGTTTTATAAATATCAACCATTTATTTATGCGGGTCTTACGTAAACTCCGCATAAATAAACGCGGGACCCGCATAAATAAGTAGCTGAGATTCATGGGGTAAAATAAGACACCACAAAATTAAACAGAGTATCTATACTCCAAATGGAGAAGCATAGTGTTGCTATTCATATTCCAGTTATATTATATGCAACAAATATTATCACTGTGCCTATTTGGCTTTACAACTACTTTCAAAAACACTTGTCAAGGAATTATACCACTCATGTAACCATAAATATCATAGATCAGCAACAAGGGATAGTAAACTTAAGCCATAATTTACATGACACTATGTATTTAACTAAGGTAGGTACTAGATGATACATCTAAGATTAATAGAATTATATAAGGTAAGTAATAGATGATAAATCAATTTCCATAATAAAAATTGTATGAATGCTCCTTCAATCCCAATTATTATTAATAAATTTTGTTTAATTATCCACTCTATTATTAGTAATTACCTATTTTAATTGGTATCCCTCATCACCCTTTCTGTTTTATTTTTACTCCTTATTTTTGTTTCTATGTAAAAAATAACTATTGATGAAAGTCAACAATTGAAGCTTAAAAAATTATCCTTTAATAATTTTGGTCGATCGAACAATTCAATTAAAATTTACTCTTACCGTTAGTCTGAGTAATAGATGTTCAATTGATTGAAATATCACATTCAATCAATTGTTGTCATCTCATAACTTAAAATTGTGTTTATTTCTAGAAAATTCAATTATGAAGTAATTCAAAAGTTTTAAAGTTGCTACTTATTTTATAAAGGGCTAAACAAGGCAAATATTAGACTATAAACAACAAAATATGGTCTTAAACCTTCTTCTTTAAAAATAAAGTTTGTCCTTAGAATTCAACTATAATATAAAAAAATTTAAGGTTTCTCCTCTAATCTTCTCCTCTAATTCTTATATAGCTTTTAACTTTTAATGATTTCCCCACGACACTTTAATATAGAATCATTATATTCTTTAAAACCAGCTTCTTGAGATCCATAATTCGTATTTGGCAAAGCTCAAGTCTTCTTCTAATTCTAATATGGCAAAATTTATTATATGAGATAGATAATACATGTATATTATATGTATTGATACATGACTAATGTCACTAACATTAGAAAATTTTGGTGGTAACGCTAAACAATAAGCTACATATACTCTCTATCGATAATCTTAAAAGGACTCACATAATATAAACTTAGCTCCCCTTTATTTTCAATCTTTCTCTAATTATCATTTTAATCTTTTCTACAATCTCTTAAACTAACTCTACCTCCAACTACCTCCTCTCGCCCATATTATCTCAATAAATAGGGGACTTGCACTTCATATCATATAATGCATCATAAGGTGTCGTTTGGATACTTGCTTAATAATTGTTATTATAAACAAACTCCATCAATACCAAATTCTTAGCTAATGCTCCTTTTAAATCTAACACACAAGCTCACTACATATATTTTATAATTTGTATTGTCTTCTCTGATTGTCTATCTATTTGAGGATTTAAATGTTGGAACCTATAGTGGATTACATGTATAGATTCTTAATATAGATGAGGAAGAAGAAAAGCAAAAGAGAACTGGACAAACTTTTTATTTCTGTATTTTCACTTTGCATCTCCATCTTATAACAACTAATTAGAAGTCTTTTTATAGGCCTACATATCAGCTATTAATAAAAAAACATACAAAATAGAATTCTAAATAATAGGCATTATATCTTAGCAGCCTTTAATAAAATAGCTATAACTTTCTTTAGAAAACTCCAAATAATTCGAAACTTATACTATTTAAAACTAGACTTAATAAGCCTTAAATCCATATTTGGTTCACCAACAAATCATCTATTTTCCTTCCTAAAACATCCCTTACATTCATCATTGCTGAAGATGAGAAGTCACGTTTAATTTATTAAAAATTCTCAACACCCTTTATAAACTTTACTTCTTCACAACTCTAACAATCTCTCTAAGCTACTGAAGTCTATCTTTCTTAAGGATTTTGTAAAAATGTTGGCAATTTGATCAAGGGTTTTGATGTATTCTACCTCAACCTCCTTGTTGGTAATGTTATCCCGAATAAATTGAAACCTTACATCTATATGCTTGCTCTGATTATGAAATATTGGATTTTTCATAAGAGCAATGGCCAATTTATTATCCACCATAATCATTTCTTTTTTTAGAAAAATGAAGTTTGCCTAGCAATCTCCTTAGTTATATTGTATGACATGTATTGGAACTTATAGCAACATACTCTGATTCACATATTGAGAATTTTATCACTGACTGTTTCTTTGAACACCATGAAATTATATTTTTTCCAAAGAAAAATTTAATCCCGATAGTACTCTTCTGGTCATCAATATTACCTACATAATCATTATCATAATATCCTTTTAAGTGAGTCTTATTTGAAGAAGCATAAACAATGTCATAATCAAGAGTACCTTTTAAATATTGAAGAATTGTCGTTGCGACTCATATGTGTTCTTCACTTGGATTCTCCATAAATCGACTCACTAATTCCACAACAAATAATATATCAGGTTTAATACGTGTCAAGTACCTTAGGCTTTCCAAAAGGATTGACAATGTCAAGTACCTTAGGTTTACCTTGCACTCCACCAGAGTATTCACAGAATTGTAATCTATTATCTTTTTATAATCTCTCTTGCATATGACTCTCGATAGGCAAGTATTCTGTCAATCCATTGTTTTACTTCTATCTTTAAATAATATGACATAACTCCAATATCACTCATCTCAAAATTATCATGCCTTCCCTTCTTAAAATCATCACACGCTTATGAATTATTTCTAGTAAGAATGAGGATATCCATATAAACGGACACAAGCAAAATATCATCTTTCTCTTTTTTAACATAAAGTGTATATTTATGAACACATCTTGAAAAATCATTCTCATGAAGATATTTGTCAAGGTGACTATACCAAGCTCGTGGTGCTTGTTTAAGGTCGTACAATGTCTTCGTCAACCTTAATACCTTATCTTGATGACCTTCATCCATAAATCATTTCGGTTGTTCTACATATACTTCGTCTTCAAGGGAACCATTTAGAAAGGCTAACTTCATATTTATTTGATGAATTTTAACAATTTTAGGCCATAAGAGCAACCAATAACCGTATTATCTCTAAATGAACAACATGAATAAATAATTTTTCATAATTAAAACCATGCTTTAGTCTATAACCCTTTACAACTAGTCTCTCCTTATACCTTTCAATTTCTTCTTTCACATTTTTCTTTAAGTTATAAACCAATTTAACCCCAATTGCTTGATATCCACTTAGTAGTGTAACAAACTCCTAAATGGAATTCATTTCTTCCTCCATAACTTACACTCATTTCTTATCTCTGACAACCTCTTCAAAACTTAAAAAGTCATCATGTGAAAATACACAAAAAAATATTCTCACCATCTATTCTTTCATTAGCATCACAGAGATATCCTATAATTCAAAATCTTTGAGGTTGTTTGCTTGTTGAGGAAGCATTTGATGTCGAAGGGGTTGAACTCTAGCCTTTAGTCTCTTGGTGCTCATTCTCGTCTTCTTCTAAATATGAAAGAAAACTATATGTCTCTTCTTCTTGAACACTTCAATCTCATGAGGCATCTTCCTCAAACTTCATATCTCTATTAATCACATCTTTCTTATAAATGGGGTTGAAATATTTGTACCCTTTAGAGTTATTTGCATAGTCAATAAACACCAATTTCTTGCTCCTATCATCAAATTTTTTTCTTTCTTGTTCAAATACATTAACATAGCCAATAGATCTAAAAACTCTTAAGTGCCTCATACTTGACTTCCATACACTCCATGCTTCTTGAGGGGTTATTGTCTCCAAACTCCTCATAAGTGAACAATTTGAGAGACAAATTGCATATGCAACTGCTTTGGCCTAAAACTCCTTAAGCATATTCTTACTTTTTATCAATCCTATTTTGTTGTGGTTCTCTTAGGACTGTCATAGGATGTTAAATACTATTTTTCTCATACAAGTCCTTGAAAAGTGAGCTCTCCACCTCTATTAGTTCTTAGAGATTTAATTTTGTATCCACTTTTCTTTTCAACAAAAAGCTTGAATTTTTTGGATGTCTAAAAAACTTCATACTTATTCTTTAAAAAATAATGTCTTCCTCGTATAATCATCAATAAAGAGCACAAAATATGAGTACTTACCGAAAGATTGTGGCTTGATAAGACCATACACATATGTATGCACAAGTTGTAGAGTCTTAGTTAGTCGCAAAAGTGATGCCTTTGAAAAGCTCTTTTTGCATGTTTTCCGAGTAGACATGCCTCACTCTTTCACCATATTCTTTGCTCTTTACATTTTAAGTCCTTCAAAGTTAAAGTGCCTAAATCGCATGTACCAAATCCATGAATGATCCTTGACATAAGCTTGTAAACACTTCACTTCTGTCATTTTTACATTTAACATGAAGATTAGATTCTTTATCATGGCAACTTTAATAACAGGTCTATCATCTCGATTTCGAAGGTATCAATAACTATTTTCCATTTTTACTTTGTACCTGCTCTGTAAAAATTGGTCAACATTCAAAATATTGCTCTTCATTTTTTAAATGTAATAAATATTGTGGAGAATTTTATAGTCTCCATCCTTTGTGAACAAAATTATCAAGCCATTTTTCTTAATCTCTACCTTTATATCATCTCCAAAACTAACATTTCTAGTCCCTTTTGCATCCAACTCCACAAATTTGCTTATGTCTCCAGTCATGTGGTTGCTTACGTTGTTATCGAGATACCACGTGATATCTTTTTCTATAGAGCCTTCCTTTAGAGAAATAAAAGATTATTACCTTCCACCTCCTTATACTCGATAAAGTTCATCTCCTCATCATAACTTTTAGTTTGACATTCCCAAGAATAATGATCATTCTTCCCACATGCATAGCACTATACTTGGCTTTCATCTTTTCTCCAATTATTATTTCTTCCCCGTTTATAGCCTCTCTGAGAACTCCTGTTTCTACCTTCATGAAATAAATTTTGCTTTCCTTTTCTTTGACCACAACCACGACCTTCACCATGAACTCGACCTTTACCATGACCTCGACCTCTTTCTTCTCTATCATTTCCCTTATAATTAAAGGAAATTTTTGCTTGCAAAACTTGCTCCACCTGTTCTTATTAGATCCTCTTCATTCTTTCTTTATGAACTAATAATGATTCATTTAACTTGTCAATGGTCATGAACTCTACATCCTTTGATTCTTCAATCGCCACCACCACATGATTGAACTTCAAATTAAGAGAGCACAAAATCTTCTCTCCTATTCTTGCATCTTCCATCTTTTCATTGAACCACTTCATTTGATTCACCACCACCAATATTTGAGTAAAATAATCTTCTGTGAACTCATTCTTCTTCGTCAAAATTGACTCAAAAGCTCTTAGAGTTTAGAGCCACACCTTCTTCACCCTATTAACTCTGATTATGAAATTCTTTAGGATTTCCCATGTATTATTGGCTCTTGTCGCATTAGTTATCTTCTCGAACATGTCATCATCTAGCCGTTGATGAATAATTGAGAATGCACTTTGATCTCTCTCTTTTGCTCATTAACGAGCTTCTAGTTCAGCCACGGTTATAGTATCATCATTTGTGGGATATTTATATCCCTTCTTAACAAGGTCCCATCAGCCACGAGGCCCAATTATGGCCTACATGCAAAGATCATAATTTGTTTTGGTTAGTTGTGGGTATTGGAAGGTGATATTAATTTTGGTTATCATTTTAACAAAGCTCTGATACCCTTTTGTTGGAAGCTATAGTGAGATACAAGTATATATTCTTAACACATATGAGGAAGAAGAAAAGAAAAGGTTAACTGAACAATCTTTTTGTTTCTATATTTCCACTTCGTATCTCCTTCTTATAATAACTAATTTCAAGTCTTTTATAGGCCTAAATATTTTCTATTAATAAAAGTATATATAATAGAATTCTAAACACTGAGAAGCATTATATCTCAGTAGCCTTTTAATAGAATAGTTATAACTTTCTTTAGAAAAATTTAATGAACTTGAATGTTCACAAACAAAAACATTTGTTTACCTTCCCAAAATGTCCCTTACATTCACCACTGCTGAAGACTAAAAGTCACGATGTTGAAAAATTCTCAACAATAAGGTCTTATTAAAATTGAACTTAGTCCCAAAGAACTATACAAACTTCTCTAGAACTTGGCCATGTGTAAATAATGTCCTCGATATGGTGCAACAAAAGTAGAAATCCCATTGAGATCACAATCTTATGTACATATAATCCCAATAACATATCCAAAGAATAACTCGTCTTAATGGATAAGAAGTGTGTAACCTATCTATGATTACTTGCACTAACTTACGTGGGCTTTTTATTGAGAATCCTGAAACAAAATCCATTTTGAACTGTTCTCAATTCACTCATATTCCCGTACCTCCACTCCTGAAAAGAGCCTCTTTAACCCTAATTTTTTCATCCCCTCCTAATCTAGTTTTTAAGGGATCATCCAACAACGAAGCTTGTACATAAAATTCTTTGTTTACGTTACAACATCAAAGTAAATATGAACTTTTCTCTTCTTAAACCATGTCTTTCAAGAGGCACGGAGTAATTAAAAGAAAATTGTATTGGCTTCTCATTGATCTCAATTCTATGGAAATAAATAACTTAGACAAGTGAAATTAAGATGAAAGGCAATCTGCAAATCATATCTCATTTCTATAGTATTGTTGCTTAATATCTTTTCATTTAATGGAAAAACTGTGCAGGAAACATTTGTAACCTTTTTTCACTTTCTCGAGAAAATTTAGACTTTGGGATTTGCCTCATCTTACTTCGGCAATCCTGTTTCGTGTGGTGGTGGTTTACTAGTTGTGGCATAAAAGTAAAAAATAGAGGGAAAAAAAGGATGAAAAAGAATCATGTTTTAGAGGATGATCCATCCACTCCATGATTCTTTAACTACAATGGAGTGGATGGATCGTCCTCTAAAACATGATTCTTTTTCATCCTTTTTTTCCCTCTATTTTTTCCCTCTATTTTTCATTGTAGTTAAAGAATCTTTTTCATATTGTTAACTCCATTGTAGTTAAAGATCTTCAAACTCCAATCCAACCTCAGAATCGTCTTGTGTCGTAGTTAAAGAAGTGGAGGAAAGTCATGCCTTGTGTTGACTTCAAATCCCAAACCTTGACTATGTTGAACGGTTGATCTACATGAACGTTTCGTCAACGCTGTTACTCAACTCTATGGTGCCAATAGTCTGTTCCTTCTTTCCTTTGCTTCCCTACTTACTCGTTTAGTCTCTCATCGTTTAGTCTTTTTTCAGTTTAGTTTAAATGCTCTTCTCGTGGCAGCTTCTTTGTTAATAGATTTCTTGAAAACTAGATTAAATAGGGTGAAAAAATTAGGGTTACAGAGCTATGGAAATCATATTTGAAATATACTCTTTGGTTAATTACTTTTTATTTATTGATTTCATGATTAATTTGTTTTGACTGGCAGCATAAAATCAACCATAGAGAGGTACAAGAAGGCTTGTTCAGATGGTTCAAATACTAGCTCTATTACAGAAATCAATGCTCAGGTATGACTATGATCCACTGTTTTGAGAGTGAATCCTAGGTTGCTCTGTGCAATAATCATAACCTTGCTTCAAGTAGACCGACTCCTTTAATCAGTTCTTATGAGATATCTTTATTTTCTGTAAAATTATTAGACGCCGACGTGACTAACTTTTTAGACAGAGAGCTCAAAGATCCTTTAATACATCAGAAAGCACACATGCAAGCTTTGGACTACACTGAGGAAAACCCCTTCAATTTTATCTATGAACTAATTGATAGAATCAAAATTCTGGAAATGTAAACAATGAATAGAGAATGGTTCTGTATTGAATTGTGAACGACTCCAGTAGGTTTTCAAGAGCCTACCTTACTCTTTAGTCAATACAACATATCATTTTC
>JANZLH020000363.1:3178026-3192577 GCA_026770325.2 Erythroxylum fimbriatum
AACCCCCCCCCCCCCCCCCCGCCCCTTGGCAATTCCAGAAAAGAATCGACATAAAAGAAATGCAAAAAATGAAAGCATCCGAGATGCTCCCGACTTCCTCCTCGCCTGGCCCCTCTTGAGGGGACCCTGGTATCGCGACCCCTATTTGGCTAGGGATCCGGATGGCTTCTACGTCGGACGAGTCCATAGTGATATTAGGAGGTTCCGAGGGCTGTATCTCCGGGCGTTCTGCCAGCATTCTTGGGGCCTCAACTCCCTCCATGAGTTGGGTCCTCTCGTCCGTGGGCAAGCCCGGGTTCGCAATAATTTGACTATCACAAACCATCTCCGAATGAGACGGTAAGACCACGGCTAGATTTCGATCAGCTACAGTGGGTTTCAGAGGGATAGTTGGAATCTGGCCCGGGCCTGGGGTCGGGCCACCAACGTAATTCTTTAATGGGTCGGATCAGCAGTTTGTTTGTTCGTAGATAATGAATCCGAAGTTTCTTAACTTAAGCCCGTTTGTTTCTTGAACCAAAAACTAAAATTCATACAAACCAAATCAAAATGTTGTTTTTGTTTACAAGCATTTGGTGGAAACGCTATATCAGTAAAAACAATTTTTAAATCTAATTTATTGTTATCCCAAACATTTATTAATAGGCAAAATGGAAAAATTAAATATGAATGTTTTATTAAAGTTCAATTTTTTTTTTGAAATCTATTAAAGTTCAATTTAAATCCTAACATTTTAAAATTTTTAAATTAAACCTTAACATTTGTGAAATGTTCTATTTTAACAAAAAAATAAACATTTTCATTTATTTTTCAACTTTTTTTAAACCTTTTTGTTAGTGCCTTGTTACTTGGACATCAAAGCTAGCACATGAAACCTATTAAATAAAGTTTACTTATGTGTATATGAAGTTGGAGGAAATTAGGTATCGAATCTTTAATTTTTCCAAACTCAAATCACACAAATATTCATCTATCTCGTGTTATCTCTCTCTTATTTGGTTCTCTCTCATCTCTCACTTTCTCCGCTCATTTGGTTCTTTCTTATGTTTTTAGTGGTCCTTTTATTGACATATTTATAGGTAATAAAAAAATTTTTATTGTGGTTCCGGTTTGTCAATGTGTTGTTTAAAGGATTCTTTAATATAATATCATCTTGCCTAATGCTTTTGTTCCAACTAGTATCCACTTGTATTGTTTGCAGCATAAGAGATAAAAGATATCTTATTCTTATGTATCTTTTCTTGTGTTATTGAATGTACAAAAATCCAACCACTAGCAAAACGAATTGGATGGATAATAGGCATTGCTTGAAGCTTTTATTATAGATATTAATTCCTAATTTGTTAAATGTGTAAGCAACTATATATTAGAATTAAGAAAAAGAAAGAATAAGATTCTTTTATGAGTGTTTATTTGTTTCATAATATGTGATTGTATTGTATATATTCCTAAATCTATATTTGCTTGTGTACTTATCATTTTTGGCGCTCTAATGACTCAATATGGAAGTTTTTTTTTGAACACCCTTCTTACAAGAGGGGCTAGCAGGGAATCGAACCTGAGACCTAACCGAAATCAAGCCTCGCTCTCAACCATCGAGCCACACCCCTTGAGGGTCAATATGGAAGTTTTAAATTATAATATGATGATCATTTCAAGCCAGATCATAAGTTAACTTATGAAGGAGGGTCGTTATAATATTACGACAAAGTTAACCTTAATTTTGTCAGTCATAGACAAATTTACAATATAGGGAATGAACCTGGGTACTAACAGATTGACAAGGCCTATTTCAAAATTTTAAAATTTAAATTCAATAACTCTTTATGACTTATGGAATCTAATGATAATTATATTAGATTGATAAACCTTTTAAAAATATAAGACAAAATTGATTTATATGATGCATATAAGCTCAATATTTTGATTTTGGCTTTAGAAGTTTTGGCTATAATAGAAGTTGTTCTAACATCCACATATCCCCTGGTAGGATATGCAGATGCTACACATAACAGTACCTAAAACATATCATACCAACAATTCCAAGCATTCTTAAAAACTCAAGTACCATACATTACATTAGGTACATTTTATCATGTTTTAAACATACTATACATAATGTATTGACACAACATAAAACATATTACATGCCTTGAAATCCAAATTTCTTCCTGTTTATAAATATTACAAACCATATGTGCAAAATACAAACTGTCTCATCATACTGAGTACAAGTTAGCAACATCAACAAACTGAACATTATTCATAACAAAACACACTCTTCTTTAGCCTCTGCAGTTGTCTTTGTCCCAGTCTTTATACCATTCTATCTGAAACTACACAGGGCAAATCTATCGTGCTAAACATATAGCTTAGTGGGGAATAACTAAACAGGATACACAATGAAAACTGTCTCTAAACATTCACATATTCAAAAGCAATCCAAATATCATGAATCACAGAACAAAATATAACATGGTAGAACATAATATATATTTGTTCCAGAGCAAAACTCACCAGTATCAAAATTCAAACACAATGTATTTCAGAACTGAATATAATTTATCAATATAGAATATTTCTCATGTTGAAGCAAATCATTTAAATCTCATATCAGAATGTACAAATGTCAGAACTGAATATCAGAATAGGGTATAAACCCTTCAGATCAGAACATGATTTAAACCAGAACAGACTTTGTTTGTAGCAAAACTAAACATGTATCAGAATATAAAACAAGTTATATTGCTAATCCGTTTTACAGAAGTGGGTAACGGAACTAATACAGGACATATCGTGATTGGTATTACAGAACAGGAGAGGCTTATTCCTCAATAACAAGAGACACCGAAGTGTTAGTAATAGGAGACACCGAAGTGTCAATAACAGAAGACACCAAAGTGTCACAGGAGCAGCTACAGATCCTTCTACGCATGCCTATTTACCCACAACTAGGACTTAATAGTTTTAAAACAAAAACAGGTTAATTTCAGAATTCTCATGTGAGGAACATATTGCAAAACATAAAACTTTGTTCAACTTGACATATTTATAGAATTCCAAACAAACTAACATGTCATACAATAACCAAACTCTCATTCATTCATATAACTTCTCCAAAATTCCAGACCTGAATATTTGGTAAACAACAATTCATTCTTAATGAATTCAGATGACAATGACACTTGGTGGAGAGGAAGAGCAATGTGTGACAAGTTTGTGATCCAAATTTCATGTTAATCGAAGGTTCGAAGAAGAAGTTATGATCAAAAGAGTGAAGGGTGTTCAAAGCTGTCAAACAGCAGGATACCTCCACTGTCACGATCGTGCTTGTACACGATTGTGCACTTCCAATTGATCCTCCTTTATCACGATCATGCTTGTGCATGATCGTGCAACCCCTTAATTCCCTTTCAGTCATGAGCGTGCTTGTGCACGATCGTGCACCACCTTTTATTCAAATTTCATTCCAGCTCTTCCCAAAATAGACTTTCGGGTCAATTTTTCATGGTCATTTTGACAATAAAAATGAAGGATTTAGGCACCACATTCTTCTAAAAACGTTTTTCTTTATGTCTTAAGTTTCTAATGACACTAAGTTTATGCAATTTGGTTCAGTATTTTGAAAGTTATACACAAAATACTACAGACTGTTCTCAAATAGTGATAAAATCCAAAAACTCAATTTCAAGCCAAATATTGAAATTGTTATTGACATAAATAAAATTTGATTCCTTCATGAAATTGTAGATATATTTATCTAGCTTATTCTGAATTTAAAATCATCTCATTTGGATACCTACAGGTCAAGATATAGCTAAAATACCGATACTTATCCAGTGGAACTACTCTTTCTAACCAGTATCCATCATGTAACAAGTTTCTAACCTCAATTCTTTCTTAATTCAGTACACATTTTATCCACTTCAAACATCAAACAATACATGTTATAATAGGATGCTAAGTTTATAATTTTCTTACCTCACTAAACTTTAAATTCAACTCCAAGAATTCAGCTAAACCAAGCTTCCAAACAACCAGCACATACCTAAGTTTAATGTGCAACTTTCAGCCTTAACATAACAATAGTGCAGAAAATTAGTAGAACCTTTTTCTAGATTCAGTAGCTTACCAAAATTCAAGTGATGACAATCTAAGGTCCAGGAAAAATTCCAAAACTTAGAGAGAAAATGGGAGTTTCGGTAGAAAGAAGTAAGTAAAATAAAGAAAGAACAAAATAGAAAATGCTTCCAGCAGAAACTTGCTTCATCGCCATCTAGGTGTCACTCCCACCATAAGGCATATGTCTTCTTTGCATGTGTCACATATGTCCTGCACTTAAGCTACCACTTGTCACACTTCCATTAAACCATTTGTCACTTAATGAATGCTGCCAAATGCCATAATTTAATTAGGCCACTTGTCACTTTATTAACAATGTCATTTGTCTCATCCTTGCCAAGCTATTTGTCACCCAATGAATGATGCCAAATGTCGTTGCATTAGCTATCCCAAATATCACTAACTCATAGGCTTAATCATACCAATTTTTATGTATCAACTTAACTTGTCACTTGACAATTTTCCTAGTCCAAATGTACCCTTTAGTTTAATACCTCAATGCTCTAATGGCATCAATTAATCCCAAGTTACTAACTATAGTCCACCAATACCAAAATTCAAGTCATATGAAATTCTCATTACAATTTTTAACACCTATCATATATGTACTTTTATGAACATATATGGTCAATAAAATCTGCAAGTGCATATAGTTGTTTCTAGTATCCACACACTAAGTATTCCAAGGTCGTCTCCCTAAAAAACCAATTCATTCACCGCCAAATTAATTCTAGTTATTTGAATGTTATCGACAATAAACTCTAAAATGTGATTAGAGTTGAGTGAACAGTAAATTGTAAGTACTAAAAAAAATAACAGCAAGGGATAAATCAAAGGTTTAGAATTAGGGGTTGGGGTTCACCAATTCAAAAGACTGATTCATACATTATGAAATTGATTGAATGTTAGGTTATGAAAACAGTTGCACAACTTTACCCATATCTCTTTTCAAAGCATACAAGAGTACCCAACTAGATGAACACCATCTCTCAAAGTGTGAACTTACTAACCAAATCCATGAAGAACAAGCAACCACAAGTTCTCACCCTAACTTAGGATATCTGTACCTCTAAGTCCAAGGTGTTCATCTTCCTATAGCATGAACCATATTTCACTCTTCAGTACATCATACGATTCCTAAGATTGCATCTATGGAGATCAAGCATAGAAACAACAGTGAGATTCAAGGAAGACAAACATATCCCAGAAATTTTCATTCAACATTCAACAATTCATATCATACAAATCATCTTCCAAATAGGCTACACCCCTCACCCTAAATGAGGTTTAGTTCCAGAACATTGTAACAAAAATCATAAACATAAGGATGCTCAGTATTTAAAAAAGAGTAGAGAGAGAAAGTAGAAGAAACACAAGATAATTTTGCTCCCAATCCTTGAGGAAATCCCCCAAATTCCTTATTTTCCTTTTATTTTGTGCCTTCCAAATGTAGTAACCTTGTTTTCAGTGTCCAGCCCCCCTTTTAGGTCTAATAAATGAGTATTTATAGTGTCCTTGGTCCCAAGAAACCTAGTTTTTTCGAAACAAGGGAAAATAAATCATACTGGCTGCTAATGTCAGTTAAACGGACCTTCTTGGGTCTGAAACTGTATGTTGCCAGGCGATGTCTGTTAAACGGACCTTCTCGGGTCTGAAAGTTCATCTTGCCAGGTGATGTTCGTTAAACGGACCTTCTCGGGTCTGGAAGTTCAGTTTTCCAGGCGATGTCCGTTAAACGAACATGCACCAATCCAACATTTTCACGCCTTTGACCTTCCAGTTGACATAATTTCTTCTCGGAAGTCTTCTCAGAAGTTGTAGAGCTTGGAGTTCTCTTTGAAATCATCATTGAATAGCCTCAATTTGGCATCCATAAGAAAAGTTATGCCTTTTGCCCCACAATCTATCCATTTGTACCTATCAAGCAACACAGTTGTAATGTGAGAGAATTGACCACATAAAAGTTCAAATCCATAAAGAAATAAGTCAAATTAATTCCAAATCATCTACAAATAATTTGACTTATCAAATTCTCCCACACTTAGAGTATTACTTGTCCCCAAGCAAAATAACAGAAAACTCACTACCAAAACCTTAACCAAGTTATTGATTCCACTTTCGTAGGTGTACGGTGACATTTAGCTTATGCCACAAGCCTTTAAATCATTATGTGTCCATTATGGAGGTGTTATAGTCTCCTAAGGGTTTACTTAAAACTAATGGTACCCACAAACATTTCCTTTCCATCATTTCACACCTAATCATCACCATAGTTCATTCCAATAAGTCGAATGCATTATAAGTGAGAATTGGAACATAGAAATAGGATCACATAATACCTCATAATTTCGATCACAACTCAGTAACGATGAGATCTCATAATGCTTCAATTAATCAAAATCACATGCTAAGAATGAAGTCTCTCATACAGCGTTCATTTTCGCACAAAAGTGTTCGAGGGGGTACTCTCAATCATCTTCTCATGCATGTCCCTTACCATAAGCTTGCATTTTATCTACTTCTCCACTACTCCCATCTATGACATGTCTATGAATCAAAAAGGTCTTTATTTATTAGGTTGTAGTGGGGCCAAGGGTAAAGTGGGCTATGAATGAAGGGATAGGAATTCAAATATTCAACAATTAGTAGAGCCGAAATCACAAATCTTACAATTATATTGTTTTATGGAACTCCACCATCTCTATCATCATAGTTTTCCCAATTCCTTCACTTTGAAACCTAAAGTGCATATGCTTTGCTTATTATTGACTCAATTTCTTTTTCTTTTTACTTTTTTTTCATTCTGTTGTAAACAAAGCATGCCTTTTGACTTGCTATACTCAAATACCCCCACACACAGGTATAGGTTCATCCTGAACCAAGTTTTTCCCTCTCACAGACCGAGAGGATTGTCCAACGTTCTTTCTCGCAGTTTGCTTAAATCTCGACATGGTAGCAGCACACGCAAATTACCCAATTCACTCTCAGAAACTTAGTGCAATTACAACCCAATTGCTTCAGGCTAATCTCACCGTCAATAATCAACTGCACAAATTCAAATCACTCGAAATTACCCCCGACACTTCAAATTCACTCAACCCTAAAAATGAACGTACTCTTAATCTTTCCTCAAAGCCAACAACATAATCAACCCTACACTTCAATTCTCAATTAACTATGCAATGCAATCCACCCTCCAAATGGCAACACAATTCAGCCCAATCAACATCCAATGTTCAATTCAATCTCTTGCAACCCTAGCCCCAAAAACTTCACATAATCGTGTCCCAAATCCCAGAAAAATTTCTTTAAGATGCAGCATAGAAGAATTACCCAATACGTTCACAATGAAGAGCTCGAAAATTTTTGTCCCCCATGCACCAAGGAACCGAATCCCCTTTGTCAGAGAGGACGAAGTTGCAGAGGAGTGATGGAGATTTTCATTAACTTGCAGCTTCGTAGGGTAGTGGATGATGTGGAAGGATAAGGAAGTGTTGAGGGCTTAGGTTAGGTGAGTTGGGGTGGTCGGAGGTGGGAGAAATGGAGAAAGTGAGGTGACAGCGCCAAGAGAAAAAGGTGAGGGAGAGTGTGGGAAAGAAAGAAAAAGAAGGGTTTAAGCTGCATTTCAAACAATGTCCGTTAAGCGGACATCAATGTCCGTTTAACGGGCCTTTACAGGTATTTAAACATTTAAGATCATTTAAAAGCTTGTTTGAAATGATACTTAGCCTTTTGACTTGAGAGTAAATACCTTATTATGAACACCTCTAGTTATTAAACTAGGTTATTATATCAAATGGCTATTAGCTTCACTCTTTAACTTTGACCTTTTTATTGGTACAAAGCCAGCAGAGTGAAACTATTTATTCTCATTTATTCACACACTGGGGGTTGGGGGTGGAGACGAAAATGCTAAAAAAGAATTCACATTTGACTTAATGTATGCACAAATTATACAAAAAGAATCTTAATGCAAATCATGTATCCATTCTCAAGTTAATGAACTAAATTGAAATCAACGCAATCATCAAATTTGATAAATATTTGCTTAAATAAATCAAATCATAATTAGAACCAAATTCATAATGAATCATCTTAATCAACATCATCTTTTTTTAACAAAATTCCCAAATTATTTGTTATTAAGCTAGTTATAACAAAAATGACAAGCATAACAACTAAGTCCTTCCCTTACACTTAAGTCACACATTGTCCTCATTGTACAAAACATGCAAGAACAATAAAAAAATATGAAAATAAAGGAGGGTGTGAGGATAATTGGTACTCCCCTGATAGTAAAAGATTTATGGTCCTGTCCAAGATTGTTAGCTTTCATCCAATACTGGTGAAATTTTTTTACACTAAAGCAAGTGGTGATGTTGCCTTCATAACTTGTAAAACTCTATCAAGTATTACGTAACAATTTTAGGACCATCAAATTAGAATTATGAAAATAACTAAACTACTATTGAAAATCCAACAAACTACTCGATCAAAACAAAACACCTAATTGTTGGGTTATCTACTAACTAGCGCTTCTTTATGAGTCTTATAGCTGAACTTCTCAGTAAGACCTTCTTTAACTTAGATTTATAATTAGTGGCTTGCTTCTAACTATTTTTTCCGTATAAAGGTATAGTAGCTTGCAAATAGGTCATATGTTGTAAGATAATAAATACATAAGATATCATATTAATAAAACCAATTAAGTCCATTAATGACCTTTTTAGTTAAAAATAATTGTCAATATAACAAGGATTAATAAAACTTCTTAGATTTTCAATTGACTATAACATTTTGTTTTGTGGGAATTAGGAGTCCTCCGTACTTAAGATAAATGTCGATAATTCCTCGATAGCTTGCTTATTTGGCTCCTCCTCTTCATCTTCCTCTATCTCTTCCTTCTCTTCTTTCGTCACTTTTTGAATAGCAACTTCCTTTATGTCTTCAACCTTTAGCTCCTCTTCCCTCCACAAAGTTATTGTATTCACATGTTTGCCCCAAGTTGGCTTAATTTATTTAGATAAAATACTTGGTTCTTTGGTGTTATAGAGGTCAGGCTTGGTTGACGCAATGAATTTCGTCAGAGCATCTTCAAGATGTTAATACTCCTCTTGCTACTGCTATTCAGATGAAGCGTGATCATTCCATGCAAAATCATAATAACTACTACACTTTAGATTATAAATATTTTTATAAGGGGTAGCTTGAGGCCAGTTGTCTATGCAAGTTAGATGCCTCCCCCTATAGTTTGGTACTTCACATTCATCATTGGAGTGGTTACCCCCACAAAATGTCACAATATGTCATGGATATCCATTGAGCTTCCATATATATGTCATCATACCTCTCTTTCCAAGTTGCCATAGATGATGACATACCATAATCTCCTTGAGAAAGTTATCCTCTTCATCCTTCCATTGTGTTTGGTGGTTATAATGATGAATATCCAAATCCTACAAACAAGTCACAAATGCAAAATTAAGAGAGCTATAAGGATAAATAAATATATATAAAAACAAAAGAAATAAAAACTACCTAAAAGAAAATTTAATAAATTAATAAAAATAATAATTTCCTAATATTGCAATCCTTGACAATGGCCCCAAAATTTTGATTGATATATTTTATTGCAAGTGCACAACATAACTATAGTTAGCACTTGTAAGTAGAGTCGATACTACAATAACTAAAATTATTAGTACTTATCATCTTTTTATTATTTAATCTAAGAAATTACGTGATAATAATTGATCATATTTAAAATTAAAATAATAAATTGAAATAAATCAATCCACATGATTGACCAGAACAAAAATTAAACTCATAAACGATCAAAGAAAATAATGTTACCAGGCTAATCTTAGACTTGTCAACTCTCGGGCATAGTTTTCGAAGCAGTTCGCGAAAGAGTCCATACACATACCAATGCAGAACCCATTAATGTAAATGGACCAAATCTCACATTACGTAATGTCATTTACTTCTAAATCTCTCTGCATTAAATGTTTACCTAACCTTTTAGAATTTCAATAAAGAAATGGACATAACAAGAAAATAAAGATCATGAAAATGTAGCTAACCAATAAATACATCAGATATATCTCTTTTTTTCAAATCTGTCTATATAAACTTGTCTTCCTATATATTTAAATAAAAAAGACAAGATATTATATCTCAAATCCGTAACGAAAGAAAAGTATCTTAATACTCTATTTTGAAGTCAGAAATCATGGCCATTGAAATCTATGAAGTAGTCAGCGAAGAAGAAGAAGATGATGTAATTATATCAAACTTATACATCAGATCGGTGATTTACCAGATATGATCCGGTATTATCGATTCGAACCTCTTGTTTCTTTCAATGTATATGTTATTGATTGCTTTCTATTTACCATCATTCATACAAACTTTGGTTATTCTTTGAAATTAAGTTTTGTATTTTGATGTATTTATTGGTGAATTTATAATGATATTTTAAAGTTTTAACAAGTCATATGCTTATGTTTAGTTTAGTCAAGTATGCTAAATGTTAGAATAGTTCCTACTTTTGGTTATGAATTGTCATACCTAGAAATTGAATGTTGACTATGCATTTTCGATGCAGTCTCCAGAGATTCTACTGGAAAGAACAAGGACAAGAACTCTCAAGTAGGAGAGAATCTATCAATTTTCAAAATCTTTCTTGAGTAGAAGAAATTCAAAGAGATTGACGAAGCAATTTACTTGAACAATTCTCATCTTCTGCTTACTGTTATCATTCTTTTTTTTTTAAAAATACAAAGGAAAGCAAAACATCCTAAACTATATATCTCAGCACTCTACGGCGCAGCGTGCCTTGTTGGTTACGATGGAAAAGCTCTATTACGGTTATCGGCGGCTCTCGGAGAGTAAAAAGGTTTGGACTGGCTAGAGTGGCAAGCGATGCCATCCTGTCTGCACACTGGTTCCCTTCACGATAGACATGCCGGAGAGTTACTTCCTAATCACGCTGGATAAGCCTCTGGGCACCTGTCACTAAAAGGATATCATTAAAGAAAACGGGATGAGAAGAGGACAGATGTTAATAACTTCTAGGGAGTCCACTTCGACCAAGACTCGTTGGTAGCCTAAGTTCCAAGTAAGGGTGAGCCCCGAATGTATTCCCTGGAGTTCGGCAGTGAGTGGTGATCCTCTTCCAATGTAGTGAATGAATCCACCGCACCACTGGCCTTGCCAGTCACGAATTAATCTCTCAGCTGTAGCTATGTTTGTACCATTGTGAACGACTCAATCAGTGTTTAACTTAACCCAGTGTTTGGGACTGTTATCACTCCTTTTGAGATATATAAATATCATTCCACTTTCTAAATGTTTAAAATTTTGTAATTGATTATCCTAACAAAATAAAATTATTGTTGTAATTTTTCTACTACATGTTGCTCCACTTGAAGGATAATCTTTTCTTTAACAATCAGCTACCTTGTACGTATACAAATAGCTATTATACTTTCTAAGGTTCAACATCGTAATTCCTGACGACTATAGTCCAATCTTAGGACAGTAGACTTTAAATTGAAGGACTAATTATTTGTCTGAACTTTGTTTTGGATATTGGCGGCTGGACTTGTCTTAATCCAAAATTTCCTGCCCTTGGGTTTACAATGGATGTGCCGGGTGTTTCACGGCGGAGAAAATGTCTTCTTAGCAGGTGGTTGGTCCAACAGCATTAAAAGCCTCCAAGAGGCTGCAATGCACCGTAAATTTGCTTGTGAGGTAGAAACTCAGCTTCTTGCACAATCCATGAGGACCAGGTAACAACGTGACGTTACATTGACTCGTTGTTTTCAAGACAATGACCACTGCAACGCTATATTTGGCGTTCAAGAAGGTTTCCAGGTCCCTACGCATCCAATCAGATCTTCTGTTCAATTTTTATGGTGTCTTATTGTGTCCGGTGAATCTTAGCAATTTATTTATGCGGACTTCACATAAATAAACGTGAGACTCGCATAAATGAATGGCTGAAATTTACTGGACACAATAAGACACCATAAAATTGGACAGAAAAATTGGACTCCCTACGCATCGCCGTCTTATATTCTTCAACAGGCCTTCTAGGCCATGCCTTTCATTCCAATTTGTCTTATGCATCCGCTCCATCGGTCATTGGCCTCGTCCAAGAACTTAATAGGTAGACCATTCTCGTTGTAGAAGTTTAACATGGTGGACTCCTGATCTCCACGCGTATAGGAGAATGGACATTTTGAAAAGAGATAATTAATATATTTTCATTTTTTCAATATTAAAGACGAGGATATAAATATCTCAAACGTGCGAAAGTAACGAAAAGGAAAATTAGATTCTCTGTCCAGTTTTACGTTGTCTTATTCTGTCTCATAAAATTTCAGTTATTTATTTTGCGAGACCCACGCGAGTCTCATGCGGATCTCACATAAATAAATGGCTGAGATTTATTAGATACAATAAAATACCATAATATTAAACAGAAGATCTGAACTCATGAAAAGGTGTAAGTCATGTGTCTGTAAAGTACATGAGAAGTCAATAAGTGGTGATATCGTACATGAATTTGTGAAAATAATTGAAAATGATAATTTATAAAGTTTCAGGTTTAGATATTGAAACTCTTTTGTTATAAAGGTAGCTGATATCTTTTACCCTCATGCCTCTTCCTGATCATTTACGGTCAAGAATCTGCATGCATAGGATAAAAAGAACCCCTCCATTTACTTTGACCGTAAGAAAAATTTGACCCTCCTCTCTAGCTTTGAGTTTTGCACTTCCCCTCGCGAACGCTCAAGGAAGGGCTGCTTTTAAGATAGCAAAGTCAAGGCATATGCATTTATTAGGTCTGGCTTGTTCTTCTTCAACGCCTATATATAGCCACTTTGATCTAGCTAGCTACTCTCAGAAATTAACATTTGAAGGAAGAGTCGAAGGTTTACTTTAGTCTGCAACCAAGTTATGATCAACGCAAATAATGATTATGCAGCTCTGGATCAGAGTAGCAGTAGTATGGCTCAACAGCACCAGGAGAAGTACAAAGGTGTTCGTCGCCGGAAATGGGGCAAATGGGTATCTGAAACCAGAGTTCCCGGCACGCAGGAGCGGCTCTGGTTAGGTACTTACACTACTCCAGTGGCTGCTGCAGTGGCTTACGACGTAGCTTTATATTGTTTACGAGGAGAATCATCGGTGGAAACCCGAAACTTTCCTGATCTAAAGTTGCCTGCAAGTGTACGAGGAGACATGTCACCCAGGTCCATCCAGAAAGCAGCGTCAGACGCCGGAATGGCCATTGACGCACGGATGATACTAAACAAGTCGCCGGAGCAAGAAGGAGTGAGTGCGACAGGGATTGGTGAGATGGCAGAAAATGGAAGGGAGGGATGTTCGTCCCGTGATGAAAATGAGTTAAAAGGAGGAGAGGATCGGATAGATGATTATCTGTACTGAAGTACTAATTAGAATTAAGCACATTATATATGAGTTTTGATCCTGCAATATCTGGACAATCTTTGCGCATGCAATTACTATAATTAAGCCGAGAAGGATCGACACTAGGAATGAATATAAGTAGTTCTACATGTGTTTCAAAAGCAACGTCTAGGGAAGTTTGTACACGTAGTTTGCTCTGAGTATGAGTTGGGTTTGTGTCTTCTCCAGTTCACTTTCCAATAGTTGTGTTGAGCATAAACGTGTTATGTATAAAGACTATTAAGAGTGAGTCAATAGAAAAAGCTTGGGTGATAAGTACAGGGTTGATCAAAAGAGTGACAAAATGTCTTCCATCTTCTATTGGAAAATAGGTGATTTCCAGGTCCATGCCAAAGTACTTTCGCTTTTTGAGTTGTAGCTATTGCATTCACATCAGACCCAACGTAGTTTCAATATTTAGCAGTAAACAAGTTTTTCTGGTCAAAAAGATGTCTAGTATATGGCAATAACATTAAAAAGTACTGGAAAATACATTAATGGTGTACTAAATAACTTTGGCATATATTAAGCATTTAATTACAACTTAAGAAAATAACATTTAGTTGAGTGGAATGAGCTACATTAAATCTAAATAAAAATGCTTAATTGAAAATTTAGAAATTGTTTAGTTTTACTTAGTTTTCAATTTTTGTTTTTTGTTTTTGCTTCCTTTAAAATAAATACAAAAACTTACTGGTTGTTATTGTTAATGTAATGTAGTTATATTTTTATCACTAATAATAATTGCATATTAAATAAAACCTAAAACAAATTATTTTTAATTAAATAATTTTATTTTAATTTCTTATATAATATTTATAACAAATTACTTTATTTTCTTAAAATAAATAGTTTAAAAATTAAAATTTTATTTATAAATCAATATTTATTTTAAACATATTTTAATTATTAAATCTAGTTTATTTAAATTTTATATATTTTGAAGATA
>JANZLH020000363.1:3207805-3217823 GCA_026770325.2 Erythroxylum fimbriatum
TTCAGTCTTTTTACAAAAGTTGTAGCAGAAAGTTGTAGAGCTAATATATAAAGCTCATGATCCTCTTCATTTTCGTATGGTGTAATGAAAAAACCAGAAACCATCAATACAAGATCGTTTTTCCTTCCAAATTTCAATCTTCTTGTTATGTTTTCATTGTTATTTTGTTTTCAATAGAAAATTTCAAGTAGAGCAGTAGAAGTAAAAAAACCTGCAAACACTTCTTTTCAATATACACCATACACACATAGATCCTTGAAAGTTTCAATTTTCATACATTATACATTCAGCAGATTACAAAGTCAAGAACAGAGGAGGAGTTTAAGAAGTGCAGTGCAGCAGATTTCCCCTTGTATTGAAGCAGACGTGAATAGTACCCAAAGTGCCTGATATTTTGCCTTAACCAACATTGTTCCTCGACAGAGTTGTGCAGTGAAGGAGCCATCTTTGAACCTTCAAAGGAGCATCTTCAACAGTGGTATCAGAGCTTCACGGTTTACCTAGCCTGGACCAAACCGAACAATGACAGGTGTGAATTCGATGATGATGAACTTGCAAAATATGCAGGCAAACATTCCGGTGTTGACAGGAGACAACTATAAAGCATGGGCCATTCGAGTAGAGAATTGTCTAAGGATTAGCGATTGTTGGAATGTGGTCACTGAAGGAGTAGAAGAGGAGCATGGAGCCATGACTCAAGCAGAACAAACACGACTGAACCAAGAAAGGGACAGAGATTTCCGCGTCTTGGTATTCTTGAGGTCAGTGGTAAGTGAGTCCATTTTGTTGAGGAATGCAAGTTGTAGGAGTGCCAAAGAATTGTGGGATACTCTTAAGGTAGAGTTTGTTGGATCAGCTCAAATCTTAAGGCTAAAGAAGCAAACAATTTTGAGGAGCTTTGAAAATTTTTCTATGAAAGATGAGGAGAGTACATCAGCTGCAAAGAGTTGATTCTTAAATTTGGTGCAGCAACTAAAGGAGTTTGGGGAGAACACAAGCACTAAACGGTTGGTGGACAAGTTCCTAAGTCGATTGCCATTGAGATTTGAGGCAAGTGTGGCGCCGGTGGAGTGGCAATTCTCAAATGATCCGGAATCAGTAACTTTGGAGCAAGTGTTTAATGTCTTAGAGATGCATGAGGAAAGACATAGAAATAGAAGAGAAAGAGAGGAGTTTGCATTGAAGGCTGAAAGGTTTAGAACACCTAAAAATCCTCCAAGCTACACACAAAACCAGATTTCCTTTGATTCAAAACCAGTTCCAGCACAAAACCATCCACCAAATCAGCCTCATAACCATCAAACACCACATCAGATTCTTACCTACACACAAAACCATCCTTATCCGAATCAGTCATACCCTCAAACACAATATACCTCACCAATGCCCTACCAAAACATCCAAAATCCACACCAATATCCTAGCCATAAAGATACCCGAATGCAAGCAGGAACAAGGATGAGTAGAATGGGAATGTTTGCAAATTGCAAATTTTGTGAGAGGAACAATCATACAGTTGAGGATTGCTTTTGGAATGACAATGTTGAGTATATTTTATGCAAGAAAAGAGGACACACTAGAAGGGTTTGTTATGAGAAATGGATGAAGGAGCATCAAAATCCCTAAAGTTCACTCTTTGGGAAGCCACCACCAATACACCCACTTCAAAGAACCAATGCCTCACCAAACATGATACCATCCTAACCACAACCTTACCAACATGTTGCTGAACCTCAAATGCACCAAGCACATTTTGTTGGAAAACCATAAACATATCAGCTATCCCAACCAATCCAACCTTGCATAAGTTCCTTTCCTATCTCTCAACAACCTATATATCAACCTAAAATGCCTCAACCTTCTACATTTCCTCAATCCTATGCACATTATCCTCAAATAACTCAACCAAACATGCCTCAATCTAGCTCAATACATCAAACTCACCAGAATTTTCAAATAGCCTTGCCAAATCTATCAAACCAGCATTTTCAAACCACAAACCCGATGACAGATGCAACTTCATATTCCCAACCACAAATACTTACAAATCCTCAAAACCACTCCTCAAACATGTCAAGTGTCCAACCTGAATCCTCACGGACCAGAAATCAATCAAACCAAGCCATAACTGACGAGAATGTGTTTGTAGCTAATGCTGAAACTTGCCAAGATTTGAAAATGGTAGCTGTTGATAGTGTGTGCATTTATGAAGTAAAAAAGGAGAGGAAACATGCTGATATTGAAAGAAAGAAGGCTGAGAAGTATCGCCTTCAGTAGGAGTCATTGAAGAAAGAAGTTGAGGAAGTTAAGTTGAAGTTTGAGGAGGCAATCATAAAATTAGAAGCAACAAAGGCTGATGTAGCTAAAGAGAAAGAACGTGCTAAGATAGAGAGGGCTAAAATAGAGGAGCAAAGATATGTGGCTGTTAACATGGCAGCCAAGCAAAAAAAATGGATGAAGAAAATTCCGATGGATGTAAGTATGCAGGTTCTACAAAACAAAGGAGGAGCTGTTGAATTGTGTTGTTTTATGCAACCTGCTGTATTGAAATTAGTGAAGGAGCTTGCAATGACAGTGAAAATGAGGAAAAAGAAGAAGCTGAAGGGAAAACCGAAGGTTAGGAGCAAATGGAAATTAGAGATGATGATTTTAAGCATAATTCGAAGGTGTATGGATCAAAGCAATGAAGATCAAGGTCAGATGAATGTAAATCCAATTCAGATGAAGGAAATTCGATGCAAAAGGGAAGCTGAAGAGAAGATGGAAGCAGATATGTAAAAGTCTAAAAGTGCAGATTGAAGAAAAGCACAGCAGAAGTCAGTTAGTTACTTGAAAGGAAGTAACCAGAAGGAAGTAACCAGATGTGCAGAGGATATGGTAATACAACATTACCATTCAAGTTTTCAATTTGCTTGTTATGTCTTTTCTTTGATTTCCAGTAGCAGTAGTAGTTTCTTTGCAAAAAAACCTGAAGTTAGTTCTAGTGAAACCAAATTCATCAAACACACAATCATCATTTCAGCTCATCTGTTTAGTATGTAGTGTCATTTTTGTTTTGAATTCCAGAAGGCACAGTAGCATTGTGGAGTGAGTAGCAGCAGCAGCACACACACATACAGATAGTGTCAAAATTCAGAAGTAGTTTTTGGTTTCAAAGGGAAAGATACAACTTTTCTTCAAAACACCAATCTTTTACTATACAAATATAGATTCTTGTGAGTGAGTTGAGTTACAATTTCTTTGAAGATACATTATACATTCAGCAGATTACAAAGTCAAGAACAAAGGAGGAGTTTAAGAAGTGCAGTGCAACAGATTTCCTCTTGTATTGAAGTAGACGTGAACAGTGAGCAGAAGGTGTTCGATCATTTGCCTCATCCATATTCACACTCGACAGGTGGAGTGCTAAAGGAGCCTTCTTCAATCCTTCAAGAGAGCATCTTCAAGAAAATTGAGAGCATTGAAATACTTAAAACATATCAGTATACACATCTAACAGCTAGAGAACACCTTCGATCAGCTTTATCTCTTTTACAAATTCCTACTCCCACCCTCCTAGTCATTTTACAAAAAAAGTTTAAAAAAACACAAAGAAATGAAAAACATTCTTAGAAAGAAACAGGATGAGCTGATAAATACCTCTCCTATGCCAGAAGAAGCTCCAGTGATCACAACCACTTTATCCTCCATATTCTCGCTGTGGAAGGAGTTGTACAGCCACTCGCATACACTGATAAAACTCATGACTGGCCATGCACAGGCCAGCATCACCAAGTTTGCTGGTGGCACCACCCAATTCAACACAGAGTTCACGAAATCCATTAGACCTGCTTGTGCTACAAACAGAAAGCAACAGATGATTTAACCCCTAGTTATTGGCCAGAGGTGATGATAATTATAATGATAAGATCAAGCGAGATAAAAGATATAAGAAGGAAATGGTTTTTGGTTTTTCACATGTAGTGCTGGATGATCAACAACAAAATTACATGCAACAGCAATTATGAATACACGTGCTGCGTCCAAAACCTGGATTCGTGACAAATGGAAGGTTTTTGGAAGTTCTTGCATGGTCAGTTCATATCTATTACTGCTATATATATTCACGTAATTTGGTTTCAAAGATTATTGTTTAAATAACCTTCAATTGATTGATAAGAAAGCACTACTAAACTTGTGAATTCGTATCTATTCTCTTATCTTTAAAATATTGATATTTGTTTAATTAATATAAGATATTATTTTGAATAAATTTTAAAATTATAAAAATATTTTTTATATTACTTAAATTTTAGTTAGTTATGATAGTTAAATTTTAATTCAATAGTTCTTTTCATTTTTTAAATTTATAATTTTAACTCACTATTTATAACTCATTTTAGTACTTTCCCCATCTTATATGACTTGATCGGCCGATATTTAATGTTAAGTAAAACTAGGGATGATAAAAGTGTCCGGCAAGAAGTCAACGGGCTCAATCTCAGTTTATGATAAAAGTGTCCAGCGAGAAGTCAAGAACTCATGCGGTAGCCGCTTCATTAACTTCAATTTGACTTTGGTGATATGAGTTATCGACTTTATGATACTGAAGTTGAGCTCAATTGCATTGACGTGATGATGTTGTGATGGGCTTCACTGCATTTGTTGTTCAACTGTGATGGGCTCGAATAACTTACGCACCTTTTTTTTACATGTAAAGGAAAAAAACCAAAACAAGTTACAACACTAATTGTGGGAAACAAATCCCCGACATATCCTCTAAGAGGATTGAGGTGCACCATATGGGTGAATATTCTAATGAAATGCTCCCTATCTCAAACTGAGCTGCAAAATTAGCAAGCCAGTCCGCACACCAGTTGCCCTCCCTGTGAATGTGGCGTAATAGAATGACCCATTTCCGAGTAAAGAATTTATTGATGCCTAGGACAAGGGGATCGAGGGACATTGACCGCATATAAGGGGATGACATAATATTTATCACTACTAGTGAATCCACTTCTAACACAATCCGGCGATATCCCTGATGTCATGCAAGCTGAAGTCCTGATAGCACACCCCGGAGTTCAGCTGAGATAGGGGAGCACCGTCCGATGTTGTGCACAAAACCTCCTAGCCATGCTCCTGAGCAGTCGTGGAAAAGGCCACCTGCAGTGGCCATAGAGGATGAAATTTTGTACGTACCGTTCGTGTTTAATTTGACCCATCCAGGGGGAGATTTACACTAGCCGATAAGATGTTCCTTCCGTGTCTGATTGCCAATATTGGCTCTTTCTTGCCATCCCGAGACCATATGGATCTGATGGGCGTACTCCAGAACACAATTCGATGGCGAAGATGGCCAAGAGAAATGCTCCTCAAACAGGGCCCTATTTCTCCAGGACCATAGGAACCAACAAGCCGTTCCAAAAATGATTGACCAATCCATACCCTATACACTGCTATGTGTTTGGAGGTTTTTTAGGAGCCACTCATGGGTTTGTAGGGTAAAAAAAATCTAAAGAAATGATCTGTGTTAGGAACGCATTCCACAAGTGGTGGGCTTTCATAATATGAAGCGTCAGATTGACAGTGTTGACACACGACATCTGTAGCTAAGTGTTTGCAGACTTGCTGTTGATTAGACAGTAATCAGTCGTGCGCAAAGAGCCATAGGAAGGATCGAATCCGTTGTGGCCCCTTCCATTGCTAGATTGTCTTCCGTAGATAGTTGAAGGGGCCATCCTCCTGGTTCATAATCATAGAATATGTTGAAGCTGTGGAGAAGTGTCTCGTTTCCAAAATACTCCAAATTAATTTATCCGGTCCTAAATAGGCCTTGGGAGGAAGAATCCCCACTATGGACATGCAAATGGAAGGAGGGAGAAGGTGTCGGAACGCTTCCCATTGCCAGTTCCCTGCAGTGTCTACATAGTGTTGAGCGCGCAGATCTAGTTTTGAAGGGGGGGACAGGCTCTGTTGTGTGGTTTATAAGAGGCCCCAGATTTTCAACCCAAGGATCTAGCGAGAAGCGAGTCCTAGCTCCGTCACAAATTTTCCATTTCAACTCCTGTAGGATGTGGTGCCAGGTAGTCTTGATACTCTTCCAAACCATTAAACCGCCAGTTGCATTAATCTCGGTGGGTATGTTGTTGACATCAAAGTTGTACTTTGCAGATAGGATTTGAACCCATAATGCCTTAGACTTAGAAATCAAGGACCAACCTAGTTTCGTAAGTAAGGCATCATTGGTTTCTTGAATCTTCCTGAGACCAAGCTCTCTCATGTCTTTGGGCTGGCAGACTTGATCCTAATTGACCAAATTTATCCTCCTTGTGCCATTAAAAGAACCCCACAAAAATTGTCGCATTATTTTCTCTAGATCGTCGCAGAGCTTGCGAAGTAGGCAAATTGTCTGCATGGTTTAGATAGGAAGGGCCGATATAACTAATTGAGTCAATGTGGTCCGTCTTGTGAGTGATAAAAGATTGGTTGTCCAACCCTGAGAGGGATTGTTGAACCTTATCAAAAATATGTTGATAGGTTTTCTTTCTAACTCTCTCGTGTAGGATAGGTACGCCCAGGTGTCGTCCCAGATTATGAGTATGTTTGAAGCCTAATTCTCTGCTTAGTGAATGTGCCTCCAAGTGATGAACATTCTTGGAGAAGAAACATCGAGATTTGTCTTGACTAATTCGTTGGCCCAAGGCTTCGCAGAAAGTGTTCAGAATGTCTCGAATCACCTGGACCTGGTCCATTGAAGCTTCTGCGAAAAGGATTAATTCATATGCAAAAAATAGGTGTGAGATAGGAGGTCCTCGTCTGCTTAATTTGATAGATTTCCATTTATCGTGAGATACCACGGTATTAATCAAGTGGCCCAGATGTTCCATACAGAGGACGAAGATGTAAGGCAATATGGGGTTGCCCTGTCTTATACCTCTGGTAAGGATGAATAGATCACTGAGCTCACCATTCCAAATCACTTGCATTGAAACCAAGGAGATACATTTCAAAATAAGATTTATCAAAGAGTCAGGAATTCTACCTTCGTGTAGAGTATCTTTGATAAAATCCCAAGAAAGTCTATCGTAAGCTTTTTCCAGGTCCACTTTTATTGCCATGATTCCTTTTTTGCCTTTTCTCCTTTGCATTGTGTGAATAACTTCTTGGGAAATAATAATATTGTCCATAATCAGGCGTCCTGGAATAAAGCTGCATTGATTTGGGGCTACGAGGTCCTCTAGATGCGGTTTGAGTTGGCTAATGATAATTTTGGTAATGGCTTTGTAAATCAAAAAACACAGAGTAATAGGCCTCAAATGAGTAATCGACGTAGGAGATGGGATTTTGGGTATAAGAACCATAATAGTGCGATTCAGTTCAGTTTTCCATGCTTCATATCGAAAGAATTTCTGGATGAACTGTGGCAGGGAAGGTCCAATGATGTCCCATTGTGATTGGTAGAATAATGCAGTGAATCCGTCATATCCTGGTGCTTTGTTCAGTGTCATCTCAAAAAATGCCGACTTGATTTCCTTAGTGCTGAGGGAACTCGTCAGGTCATTTATAGCCGTGTGCAAAGAGGAGTAAAGTGGCCTTTAATTCGCTTGTGAGGTGTTAAGCAGATTTGATTGGGAAGAGAACTAGAACCGTTTGCAAAAGCATAAGCATTAGGCAATCAAAGAAGAAGTATTGTTTGGTTAAGTTTTTGGAGGTAAATAAATACTTTTTTCTACCGCAAAAGTTTTTTTAAGAAAAATGAGTTTTTAGCTGTAAAATTAAAAAAACACTTTTTTAGTAGATATAGCTTTTCTGGAAGCTAAAATAAAGCTTTTAAGAAGCTCAAATTTGGAGCTTCTAAAAAAAGAGCTTTTTCAGGTAGATTTTTCAGATCAATTAATGAGCTTATTTTTAGTCTCTTTTGCCCTTATGTTTTACACATAATTATCACAATACCCACAAACTCATCTTCCCATTTATTATGTATTTAACTATTTACTTAACTTGGATATTTATTTTGAGATTTATATAATATTATTTAGCTTTTTATATATTTTAATATTTATTTTTGATATTAGTTTATTTATATTATAATTTATATAAAAGATTTGGTTAGATATATTTTCATTTATGTTTTATATAGTTTAAAATTATATAATAATTAATATATTGTGCTTTACATATTGTTAAATATACTTTAAATAATATTTTTATTACAAATAAAATATAGTTAAAATTAAAAGTGCTTTTTATTTTTATGTTGCCAAACAATCTACTGTACGAAATTCTTTAAAAAAATCTCTTTTTTAAATAACAGTCAAACAATCAACTGGCTTCTTAGAAAAGCTTTATAGAAAAAAAGGCTCTACTGACAAAAGCTCTACTGATATAAGCCCAACCAAACAGAGGCGAAATTTTTTATCTGTTGTAGCATGTAGGCAGTTGATTGGCTAGGTTTGTGAAACTGGGCTTTCAAGTTCCTTAACGGAGAGTATTAATGCAAAATATCAATTACAGCCTGTTATAAAATACCGTTTACTACCATGTTACATTGAAGTAAAAGCCACTCAGGTTAATGGAGTTGCGCCAAGTTATCAATTTGCTCCATATAATAAGTTAAAGATAAATTACTTTAAAAATTATAAACGATGTCCCTTTTGTTAATATCAATTACTTGTCAAAGAAATGGACAATTTCTAGAAAGCACATATGCCTATCAAAACAAAATCTATCTTTCTTATCCTATGTATATGTAAGAATAATTTCTTCCTTTTAATATCTAAGTCAAAGTTAATATGAAAAAATATTATCAATGTAAAATAAGTGGTTACCTCTTTTTACATACCATCAATAGTTACCTCCTTTTCTTTGTCACCGTGTTCAATAATTGGTCTTTTGATATCAATTTTCTTCCTTAGCTCATATGAGGTATCTTGGTAATTTTTCTTTTAAATCAATTGTTGGAGATATTATTGTTGTTATTTATTTAATATCAACTGAGATTTTTCATAATTGAAAAGTACATTCTTCTTTTTTATTTTCAACATTCCACAAGCTCATCATATGATCATAATTTCATTGTCAGATGAGTCAGAGCTAGAAGTTACCTCTTCCTCATTTTCCTTAAAGCACATATGAACTATCCTATTATCAAATTTTTAACCTTAAGAATTACTCATATCATCTCATGTACCCATTATTGTTATTTTCTTCTTTTGGTTCTTCTACCTTTCTTTCCTCTTCATTCTTGATTGTCATATGGATTCTCATCAATTTGATCTTAAGCAATATCAATATCAATAATACCGATATCATTATGAAAATCATCATCATATGTAAGATCAAGGGCTAAAAGCCCAATTGGGCTTAATCTTTTTGAGTTTGATCAGTTTGGGACTTAAACTTGTAACTTACTCAAAGAAGGTCTAAAATTTCATAAGTCTGCTCAATTTAAGACTTTTTTGGATGAAAATTAGGGCGTGTTTTATACGCGTCGTTATAATGTACAACGTGACACTGTTACTTTTTTTTTAAATGCCACGTTTAAAAGACTAAAAGCTTGCTTGGTTTTAAGTTTTAACCTTAAATTTCGTAAATTTCCTAAAGTAAAAAAAAAGAGAGAAAACCTAAATTCACTAAAAGTAAAAGTTAAGAAAAATCCTAAATTCCCACCGTTTTCCCTCTTTGGTGCATCTTCACCGTAAGCCGATCCATGCTCCAATCTTTGTGCAAGGGTTGTCTTGCATGGTTCAAGCATCAAAATTATTGCCCAATCCGCGCTTTTCCCTTCATTGAAGGGGTTGTCTTGCTTGGTTGATACATCTTCACTGTCGCCTGATCTGCGCTCCAATCTTCATTGAAGGGGTTGACTTGCTTGGTTCATACATCATCTCTTGAAATGAAGGTAAGTCCTAGAATCAAGTATTAGCCATTAGACTTAAGAGTGGTAAAACATTTGATTATGATATTGGTAAAAAGAAGAAAGTGCAAAGGTTAGAGAAGTCTGAGGAAGATAGTATGAATGAGATGGGCAGAAGCA
>JANZLH020000363.1:3233096-3247820 GCA_026770325.2 Erythroxylum fimbriatum
AGAGAATGAAAAAAAAATATCGGATTTCAGATTGGATAAGTCTAAGGTTTCCAACGCGATAGTCTTATATATGTTCAAGTTTCGGATGTCGGACTCTATGAAAATCCGTTCTTTGTGATTCGTTCCGATTTGTGTTTCAGAAATTTGTTTCAGTTTGTATGGAATTTGATTTGCTTCGTTTCGTTCTTTGCTCCCACTTGCGTTTTTGGTTTCCGTTTTGTTCGTGTGGTTGGGTCTCGGTAACGGGTCCCAACATATAACACATCTTGTATCTAAACCATCTTTTCTATTTCATTTCAAGTTCAAGAATTTTCCTTTTCTCTACACATGAATAATCGCCAACAATTCCTCAATTAATCGAAAAGTTTGGGGTTCAACACAAACATTAATTAGGAATGTGAAAGTGGTTTAACTTAACTTGTCCATGCATGATTATAATGTATAATTTAACCATTTTGTCATCTAATATTCTAATTAGACATAGATTATGAATCTAATCTTTTAACGCCAATCATATTTGTTCTTATTAATTAGTAGTTAACTTAAAATTTATGCTTGAAAGTACTTTTTTTAAATCTCAATTCACTCTTGCTAAAGAATTCCTTAAATCACTACTAATAAAAATAATGAAAGATTCTTCCTAATTACTTTAGAGTGACAAATCATTTGTTAACTTACTCAATTATCGCTATATGACTACTATATCAAAGGTACTACTTATTGAGCTATTTTAAATAAAAGGTGTCATAAATAGTAAAAAAACATATTAATTCTCACATAAGATACTTTGGTAATCTAAAGTCTAAGGATCACACAATGACGAAATCTATAGACACATAAGTAATATTTCATTTTGGATCCTCATAATATGGTCAGTTAAATTAACTTATTCTCTAATACATACTCACTTGTTTATTTAAATATCTCCGTACTTTAATTTATAAGAGATCAATTACTTTTTTATAAGAAAGAAATATAATATGTGCTAGCTTTATTGTTCCATCAATATTTCGTCTCGATGAAAGTATAACGATGAATAATTTAAGAATAACACATAAATACAAAATAAATATTAAAATTATGATCTCATATAATTTTAGGTGCATAGTAGTTGTTCTAAGAATTTTACCTTTAATATTAAAATATAAAAAATAATTAATAAAATACATAAAAACAAAAATACTTTTATTAATTAAAATAATATTGTTATACATAAAATTGAACAATTGATTTGCAAAGTATAAACTAATGTTGGTTGCATTTACTGAAGTCTCTTGCTGTTGTCACAAATAGATATGACACCAAATCTGGGCTTGATTCGGCCCGGCGTGACTCGACCGCATCCGGTCAGAAATTAACATGCTCAAGCTTTATTTTCAAATTTTATAGCTTAGGGCTTTAGTAAAAAGGACCTCTTTTGTCATTTTGTATTTTTAATTTAAAAATAAAAACTTTTGACTGGGCCTAGTCTTTGGCCCGGCCCGACTTATTCTTATGTAACGGAGGTGTTTGTAACTTTAGGTGAACAAGAAACTTGAGGAGACAATGGATTGACTTTGAAGCCATTCATCATGAACCTGGAAGAATCTCTATCTCAAATCCTGGTTATGTGGGCTGTGGCTCGGGGGGTGGTGGTCTCCTGGAAATGATATTATTTTGTTTGTTGGTCTGGAGTATTGTTTCTTCCATGGCCAAGGAAGGACTTTCTAGTATTTTGCTGGTTTCGAAAATCCAATTACCACTTCCGAAGTTTGTGTTGAGAAAGCAAATGCGGAGGGTGTCTCAATTACGGTCAAACCCAAGGTTTTAACTCTATTTGGGCTTAAAACTCAAAGTAGCCCATAATCCCACACCTACACAGTGGCTCGGGAACGGTGACGATAATAGATTAATAAGCCCTTAAATATACATATAAAAATAAAGGAGAAAGAAAATGGTTCAATTGTAAATAAGGAGAAAAGAGAGGGCTTTAAGAAAAAGGAGGACATTTTAAAGCAGCCTTTTCGTCCCCTCCGTGTACCTTTGCTTGCCTTTCTCTACTCAGTCTCACTCACACTCGTTAAGAAAGCAAATGCCCAAAAGCTGAAACTTTGAAAGCTAATTTCACCAAAAGTTATTGATTTGGGTGCATGCATATGATATGTAGTAGTTAGTAGTAGTTTTGGATCCCAATTTCACTCTTCTTCTTCTTCTTCTTCTTCTTCATGGCTAATAACCCCTCCGATCCTCCCACCGACGATTTCCTCCAGGAAATCCTCGGCCTCCCCAATTTCGCTGCCGGAGAAGCCGGTCTTGTCCCCGCAGACGCCTCCTTGCCTTCCCAGGCTCAAGCATCTATGATGCTTCAGCTCAGTTCCGGCGACCCCTCTGCCTCGCACATCTCCTCCCTCGCTGGTGCCGGAGGCCCAGCGTTTCATGGTTTTCCTCTGGGTCTGAGCTTGGAGCAGGGGAAGGGGGGCTTTATGAAACCGGAGGAAGCTTCTGGAAGCGGGAAGCGGTTTCGCGATGATGTTGTTGATGGAAGAGGTGGTGCTGATTTCAGAGCATACTTGCTAAAGGAAGTTAACATCTTCCTAGGTTTGTGATAGCTTAAGGAGAGAAGGGAAATAAGCTTCGTACCGAAAGGATGAAAAGGCACTGAATTTGAAATTTATGTTGTAAGGTTCAAAGATTTGTGCTTGAAACAGAAAAAAAAAAAAAGTAATTACCGTTAACGGGTAAACGAGTATGGGGGATGGTATCCCCATACCCGCCCCGATACCTGACGAGTATTGGAGCCTCCATACCCAGCCCACGGGTAAAAATTTGCTCCCCATACTTGTCCCATTCGGGTAATTTTATCGGGTACCTATCGAGTTCGGGTACATTGCCATCCCTAATTACTGGTTACTAAACAAAATAAAGTCATTCTTCTGACTATAAATTATGTGCCTAGCCAGGCTATGACAAGACATAGCAATCATCTCGTACTCTCACTGCTCTCATTACAACATACTGAAGCAATGTTATCTTAAACATACGCAGTTTCAGTTTAATAGTTATAAATGCCTCTAGGTTGGGAGATATTTACATGTTTATAATTTCCAATCTTAAAAGAAGTTATGGTTTTAACTAACATGCTAAACCATCTTTACACGGATGCAACTTTACGGGATACTTGTGTGAAAAAAGTAGGAGAAAACCATATCCCACTAACTTCTATACGTGGTACATGACCAATTTCATCTTCATATTTCGTATTTAATTTTCTCATAATTTTATCTTTTAAAATTATTATTTAAATATACATAAAAATAATATTTTATTAAAAATTTCAATGATAAATTAAAATTGCCTGGCATATAATATAATATATATAATTATATCTATTTATACACGGACAGTAGTAAAGTATTTATTTAAAAAATGATTTTTATAAAATACTTATGGAGGGAACTTATGAGATGATAGTAAATAAAATTCCAAAAAGTAATGTTTTGAAAATTAATGTTTCTCCCTAGTAATTTTTAGTCCCTTTTAAATTAGAGAAAAAGTAAACCCAAGGGGTGTGGTTGAGTGACAGAGACTCATCCATCCTTAACCAAAGGTCAGGGGTTCGATCCTTGACTTTGAGTATGGAGCAGCCTTAAATTCTTAGGTCAGCTGTCCCACCCTGTGAGGTGCCTACAAACCAGCGAAGGGATTAATCACTAGATCTGCCGGTGGATACCTTGGCCTAAGACCAAAAAAAAAAAAAAAAGAGAAAAAGTAGAGCGTGACAGAGAAAGTCTCAACCATATGGATTAAATTAATGTTTTGGGCCAGTGCCACCGAACTTCTTGGCTATTATTTTTGGCTATTGTTTTCAAGAATTTAATTCAAGTAATGTAACCTAATATTATATTAACTTGGAAAATTGAAAATCTTCGACCATTTAACTCATTCTTGGAAATTTATTCATCTTAACTCAAATTTAGCATGCCAATAAAGTATAATACATATATTTTTAGAATCACATAAAAATAAAATAAAATAATTAATTTTTATTTAATAACTTTTTAATTAAATATCTATTTTTATAAATAAGGATATTTTTAGTCATATTTTAATTTTTTTAATTTTATTCGATTATCAACTGATTTTATTATAATCTAATATTGATTAAACCTTTTAAAATTTAATACAGTTCTGTTAAGACTTCGTATTCATCTCGTGCCTTTGAAAAACAAAGATACAGACTGTTTAACAGGAGTTAATTTTCAATTCAAAGAAGTTAAAGAAAAGTCAAAAAGAGTTTAAGTTCCTTAGAATTAAAATATATTCTTCTTTATCTTTTGCCCTTGTCTGTTCCTGCTCATTTCAGAATCCATGGAGAATGAGGCTGTTAAACCATTCTTCTACGTATCCAAACCTCATTCCTTGCGTGTTAAGAAAAGACAAGTTGTAGAGCCGTTGTGAGGTGTTAAAGGGTAGATGTAGATCTGTTATAAAAGGTTCGTAGTGACGAGGTTAACAGATTTGTCAACGTACAAAAACTTAAGCTACCGACATTAAATATTCTTAATAGACTTATCAGTGTAAAAGAATGAAACACTGATAGAAACTTCAACTCAGATGACCTGCTACACTAGTTGGTAATTAGGTATTGGCTATCTATATCAACCGCTTTATTGCTAATTTGGTTAATTCCAAATTCGATGTAAACTACAAAGAGGGAAGGAAAAACAAAAGACAAAAAAGATAAATAGAAACAAGTGTCAAAAGGCCAACACCAAACACCGCATCCAACTGGGCCTACACAGTTTCTACTTTGAGTACTGCTCTTAACTAACGTTGGATGGTGTTAGGGAAAAACACCGCTCTGGTCTGTTTTCATGAAAGGAAAGAAAGAAAGAGAAGCATTAAATGGCAGTTCATTTCAGTTGGGTTCTTTCTCTGAGGGGTCAGGGAGATGTGAAGCTATTGGTTTGTAATTTTGACATTTGAAGCCTCTTTCTTCTTCACCTGTCACCTGCTACTCTTTTATTTTCTTTCTTCCTGCTTCTGCCCACCATCTGTCCTAACCTTGCATCTAATTTTTTAAGCTAATAATCTTTGAAACTACTGTTAAAGATCGTATCTTTATGTATCAAATCTTATTTGGTACTCAAGAAAATCCTCTTCTAACTGCTCACTCCATCCGGGAATTACTTGATTGATTCTGTATCATTTTCCCTTTCCCAAAGATTTCTGGGTTTTGAAGAATACTGGTGTTGCAGCAATGGGAAACCGCTTCATTTGTATGTCAAAGAAGGACACCAGGGAGAATAATGGATCAAGAAGCAAGAGGATGGGTAGGTCACAGAGGAAATTGTTGGCAGAGGAAGAGTTCTTGCACAGGCAAGCGCTGTCTATGGCACTTCATCAGCACCAGTTATCGCAGAGATTTGAAGGATCCATGTCCAGGAGGATTGGTTCGACCAGTTCTCGGAGGCGGAATCTCTCAGATCCTTTTTCCAATGGCAAACAGGTTACTTATTTCTTGTTGTGACATCTCTTGACTTTTACGATTATATTTAGTCTTTAATCTTTTTGTTTTTTAATGTAAAGGTAGCAACTTTACTCCTTTTCACGATTGGAAGTGATAAAATCGGATCTGTGATAGAAAGCATGTAATGATGATTTTAAATACTTGCTAATATGAAATACAGAGCCTTTAATTATGTTCACAAGCATTGTTAGTCAATTGGCAATTTTCATAGAATGATGCACGTGTTCTTGGAAAGATGAAGGATACGCACAGATGCCTTTACTTTTCTCTGTTTTTCGAAAAGGTGCATGTACACAAGTAAAGGGAGCTACTCTAGTGTTTTAAAGAGAAAAGGTTTAGCCCTTTAGTCCCTAGTGCACCATAATCTAGACGAAGCAAAAGGAACAGAACGAGGATTTTGAGTTTATCTTTCCTGTTTCTACATAATTCTATCCTTAACTAAACCCCTCATGATACCGAGAATAAAGTAGTTTCAAGGTACTTAATTTATGTACTCTGATATGTGAATGAGAATTAAATCCACAATATCACACGAGTTAGGTGACCAAAACAACCAGGTTAGGCAAATTGAACTAAATTTGAAGTTTAGGTCTATTGGTTGAGTTATAATCAGAAGGCGAGCAAGGGACTGCCGCTTTTTGGAGAGGGAAGATTAGTGATCAGAAATTCAAAATCCTCAACGTTGTTACAACTCTTAGGCTTTTAGACACCATAGCTACCTGAATGGTTTAAGTTTCACTAGCAGTTCCTGACCAGCTTGTGGAAGCCAAAATGGTGGACTGGTGAGGGAGAGAAACATCTGGGATCCTGTTATAAGTTGGTCTTTTCAGTTTTTGAGAAGTTTTGAATTGGTACATGGTCACATTATGTACCAGTGGTAATAATCTGTCACAAGTGCGAAGTTCTCATCTGATGTATGTTTTAGTCATTCCATCCTAACATGAAAGGATCTGAATAATATCAAGCAAAACACTTGAGGTTTGTTTGATCATGTGTAATGGATTAGCCATATGGTTTCTTCTCTCTTAGCTGGCATTTTTGTTGGTTTTGTTTCGTTATGGCTGTTGCTTCACATAGTTTCTAAACTTCTCTAGTGGCAGGCTCATCCCTTTAAGGTCCATTGTTTCAATTTTGTTGACTTCTCTGCAGGTCCCAGACTTTCTGGAGAATATCAAATCAAAAAGTTTTATCCTGGTTCATGGCGGTGGCTTTGGAGCTTGGTGTTGGTATAAAACTATGTCTCTTTTGGAGGAAGCAGGACTAGTTCCCACTGCCATAGATCTTACTGGATCTGGTATTGACCTTACAGACACAAATAGTGTCACAACATTGGCAGAATACTCAAAACCACTCTTTAGGTGTTTGGAAAATCTTCCTGAGGATGAAAAGGTCAGCAATAGTAGCAGTTTTATCACCATTTTGATCCTTTTCCATATATTTTTCCAGTCTGTTCTTAGTCAAATTCATCTTTTGCAGGTTATTTTGGTTGGTCATAGCACTGGTGGTGCATGTGTTTCTTATGCACTAGAACATTTTCCAGAAAAGATCTCAAAAGCTATTTTTCTGTGTGCTACAATGGTTTCTGATGGTCAAAGGCCTTTTGATGTGTTTGCTGAAGAGGTATGTCAGCATCTTCCTGTCACTCATGCCTATGAAATAATGGACCAGTGAACAAACCTCAACAAAATTAGCATCATTTGATGCAAAACTGATGATTTTGTTGTTATTTGACTTTCGAATCTTAGCGAAGAAGTCTGCTGTCACCTTTCTTAATTTCTCAGAATTATAGACTGATACTGGACCATAGATACTCTTTTCGGATAGTCTATCATGGTTTACGCTGCATTGCCTAATTTCTGAATCCTCGTCTAATCATGCCTTTACCAGAGCACCAGACTTTTTGTCTCGCATTTTATTGAGTTTATTTTTCTTTTTTTTTTATGACTAATAAAGTTCATATTGCAGCTTGGATCTGCTGAACGTTTTATCCAAGAGTCACAATTTTTGATTTATGGGAATGGTAAAGATAAACCTCCTACTGGATTCATGTTTGGGAAACAACACATGAAAGGATTGTATTTCAACCAATCACCTAGAAAGGTATGCTACATGGCAGAAAAATGAACTATTTAAATATTGTTGATTTCTGCTGTTTCTTCTTCTTCCACTGGATGGAGCAGCCACATGTTAACCACCCTACGAGTTCAACTTTTTACTTTGGAGCACCATGATATGATAGCTTTCTCTACCATGGTGATGTAGGGTCCTTTCTTCATATTTATGATTCTCCTTACCCGAGTACAGTCTCTGATTGATTAATTTATCTTCATTTCAAGCATTCACTACCTGTCTCTGCTGTAAAAGTAGGCCTTTAGTATTCACACTTAACCATCAAGTTTGCAATATTTGAACCTTTTAAGAATATAAATATTATACAAATGACATTAGCGATCAAACTGTGGAGGGGGAGGGTTCACTGGCTGAATATCCAATAAAAGCATGATTAATAAAGACTGTTCAATCAACTGAAGCTATTTGGATATCATTCAGGATGTCGCTTTAGCCATGGTCTGCATGAGACCCATCCCACTGGGTCCAATCATGGAGAAAATGTCATTGTCCCCTGAAAAATATGGAGCCGGAAGGCGGTTCTTCATTCAGACGTTGGACGACCATGCGCTTTCCCCAGATGTGCAAGAAAAGCTAGTGAGGGAAAATCCACCTGAAGGTATCTTCAAGATCAAGGGGAGTGACCATTCTCCATTCTTTTCAAAGCCTCAGGCACTGCACAAAATCTTAATGGAAATCGCTCAAATTGCATAGGTCATGTGTTGCAATGTGGAGATAATTTATCTGAAGTGTTCTTCTGATAGGATTAGGAGACAGGAGTGACTAGTCCAGTTTTTATGCTTGCTTTGCACTAGATTGATGGGCAGATAGTGCATGTAAAAATATTTATTGGTGGTAGATGCATATTATATAGAGGAAAAAACATTGAATTCTACATTATCTTAAAAAGGACCACTGTATAATCTTGCTTTTGTTTTTAATGGTTATTACTTTATTGGTTATTAATGGATGCAACCGTATCTGCTTGTAAGTACATATATGGATGGTTGAATTGTCTTGTCATGAAGCTAGACAGCTGAAAATGTACCAAACTCTGTTAACTATGGCATAACAATTCAACTAATCCCAACACTCACAATCTTCGATTAGTACAACATTTGATGACTTAAACACGAACTACAAATAAATATATCAGACAGGGTCACTTAATCGACAGTAACTTCACATTGGCAGCACGTAAGACTGTCATAAAGCTATCTTTCATTTTCACCTATAGGTTGGGTTGCATGTTCTTCTTTCCGCCAATGGTCTAGGGATTCAATTGCCGGTTGTTGGGCAACAAGTGGATGATTTAAATGCATTGATGGACCAATAGCTGACTATAAGAGGAATCTGTTAAATGGGACGGACGTGATCCTCTGTACCTTTTCTCTGTACCTACTCTGTGCTCATTGCATCTGAACTTTCCATTTATATGGGACCTACATAAATTGAAGGCTCAGATGTAATGGGCACATAGTAAGTACAAAGAAAGGGGTACAGAGGATTTGAGGGCCTGTTAAATTGGTGCAAGGTGTCCCCTTATTAAATTCTTTCACTATGACACAATGACCTCCTTGAATACATTATTGATGTGAGTTATCAATCAAAATGAGCTATCTTGTGTTCTAATTATTTCGTATTATATTAATTTACTTTTTAATAATTATCTCATAAAATCATATGATATGTGACCTTTTGATAATACTCTAAAATAGTAAATCTTAAACTTAATTCTTAAGAATTAGGCAAAAGTTGCGAGGGTATATTGTAAGACTTGCCTTTTGGTGGTTGACTTTACACACATAGTAGGAATCATGTGTATTGCCATTAACTCCTTTTCATCTAAAGTGAATGTCCCATTTTCATAATTGTATAAATTTTGGTTTAAATATACTTAATATTTAACCTTATTCATTAATTTGCTCTAAAATTTGTATTATTAGACCTCACATGTAGCACATAAGATAAATACATTGACTATTTAATCATCGTAGCCACTTTCATTTCATTTTAGTGTTTAAGACAAAATTTATAGTTTAAGCTTTTTGCTCTCAATTATCACCTTGATGAAAAAATTTGAACCTACCTTGTTTCTATTTATTACAAATATTAGAAGTAATTGGCTCTGCGAGAAGACCAATCTCATATCTATGTAACATAAACTTTGATTAGAATATTTCACAAAGGAAAATACATTTTAGAATCAAGTATTAAATATCACTTATCAAATAATACACAATATCAATATATGTTATACACTGATGTATGATAATAAAATGAATATACACACACTTAGAAAATTTTGAAAATGTATATATGCTTGATTTCATACTCTCTCTTTTTTGTTACTCTTTCGTAACAAACCTAGCAATTTCCAATCTGTAGTACCTAAATAAGGACAAAAAATAATGATAAACAATAAAAAAGAATAAAAGAGAATTGATGAGGTGTCCTGCTATATTTTCTATGTGGTGTCATTTGCTTGTGTTGACTTTTCCTTTGAGTCCAATAGCCCCTCCTCAAGTTTGAGTTTATGTAAACCCAACTTGTTCAACGTTGTATGAAGTGCTGGTGCTGGTAAAGCTTTTGTGAATGCATCGACCAATTGGAACCTCGAAGATAAGTGACTTGTTTGGAGAAAACCATCTTGAAGTGCATTATGTACCAAGTGGCAATCGATATCTAAATGCTTGGTATGCTCATGAAACACGGAATTGTTGGAGATATGGATTGCTGCCATGTTATCGCATCTTAGTGGAATTGGCAATGGAACCTTCACTTGCAGATTTCTCAAAATGTAATTTAGCCACTTTATTTCACAAAGAATACTGGTCATACTTCTGTATTCGACTTCAGCAGAAGATCTGCTGACCGTTTGCTGCTTTTTTTTCTTCCAAGAAATTAAGGATAAACCCAGAAATATACAGAAGCCTGTAATAGATTTTCGAGTGACTAGGTAGCCTGCCTAGTCTGTATCAAAATAAGCTAACAGTTTGTTTTCAGAGTTTTCGGAGTAAAATAGTGCCTTTGAAACACTCCCCACGAGATACCTTAACACATGCGTTAGTGCCTTCCAATAAGGTTCTCTTGGGGCAGCGGTGTATTGGCTTAATTGTTGTGTTGCATATGTGATATCAAATTACGTAAAATTTAGATACAAAAGTTGCCTGACGATTCTCTTATACTTCTCAACATCGACTAATAAAGCACCATCATCATAATTCAATTTCAATCCTAGAATCATGGACACATCATCACTTTTCAAATCTCCCAAAATTCAAGTCAGACAATATATCACGTATGTACTTCTGTTGGGATAATATCATACCATACTTTGATCTAGCTATTTCGATACCAACAAAATACTTTTTGTATCCCATCTTCTTTATGGTGAATAAATTATTCAAGAAACCCTTTGCATCACTTATCAAGGATTCATCAGAACTGGTGATCAATACATCATCTACATAGATAACTAAGGCTACAAAGTCAGTATCGTTACCTTTCGTAAACAAACAAGGATCTGAGTCTGCTTGGACAAACCCGTAAACAGACAATTTTACCGTGATTTCCTTATTCCATTGCCTTCCTACCTATTTTAGGCCATATAGAGATTTTCGAAGTCTTAGTACCTCCCCTGGTCACATTCTATTATAGCCATGAGGTGGTGAGTTGTAAACTTTTCGATTTTTCCATGTAGATAAGCGTTGTTTATATCCACGTGATGTATGGGCCACCCTTTTGTTGTGGAAATAACAAGAATAATGCGAATTGTAGTACTAATCTTCACAACAGGAGAGAATACATCGAAGTAGTCAACGCCTAGGGTCTGCTTGAATCCCTTCACAACCAAACGTGCTTTCCGTCTTTCAATCTGTCCGTCTGGTTTTCTTTTGATTTTGTATACCCACTTCGTGGTTAATGCCTTCTTTCCCGCCGCTAACGTAGATGATACCCATGTTCTATTTCTTTTCAAAGCTTCAAACTCCACCTCCATCGGTTCAATCCACAATGGGTCCTGTTTAGCACTTTCATAAGAAAACGATTCATAGTCAGTAGACAAGTTAGCCAGGAAGGTTTTATGGGAAGTGGAGAAGATGAGCTTGTCGTGGTCCGTGAAGAGTTGCGAGGAAGCATTGAGAACTCGATTTGGTAGGGTAGGAATGTAATCATTAAGGTATTGTGGTGGTTTCCGATGTCAGGAACTGAATTGGGTAGGTATGGTGATGTTATTAGAATTCGTTTGGGTATTTGATGGATATAGGGTTTCAGTTTGGGGATTTTGAATGTCAGTAGTAATTGGTGATGGTAATGGTGTAGGTTGGTCTATTGGGTCAGGTCTGAATGAATCCGTCAATTAGGTTTGGGTAGATGGGTTTGGGTAATTGGGTAATTGGGTAGTTGAGTTTAGGTATAGGTATTTGGGTTGAATGGCCCAAACAATGGGTCAAACATTGGATCAGTGCTGTGTTCAGTTTCTTCGGTTGGTTTATATAAGGCTTCATAAAAGGCAACATCTTGACTAAAAATTACTTGTTTTTTGTCAATTGCTCGTAATTTGTAAGCCTTTCGATCAGTCGAATAACCAAGGAATAAACATTTCGTTGCTTATGGGTCGAGCTTTTCTTTGTGGGGACTGGTGTTAGTGGCGTAACATAGACACCTAAAGGTGCGGAGATGGTTGTAGGTTGGCTCTTTTTGATGTAATTTTTGTAAGGTGTGTCCTATGATAGCACTTTCGTCGGTAGGCGATTGATTATGTGAGTAGCGGTTAAAAGAACTTCCCCCAAGTTTCTTTTAGTAAATTCTCTTGGAACATAAGCGCTCGGGTAATTTGAAGGAGGTGTTTGTGTTTTCGTTCAACAACCCCATTTTGTTGGGCCGTATGAATGTAGTTTTTTTGGTGAAAAAATCCTTTGTTTTCAACTAATTGTTGGTTCACATAGTTCACAAACTCGGTTTCGTTGTCCGTTCGTATAGTCGTAATGGTTTGTTTAAAATGATTTTCAATCATGGTGATGAATATAGTAAGAGTTTTGGTGCTTAATAAAAAGATCCATATGACTATACTATATTCATCAACAAGGGTAAGGAAATATGTTAAGCCGTTAATTTTTTTGTTTTGAAGGCCCTAAAGGTCTAAATGTAGTAACTCAAAAGCTGTCGTAGCTATGATATTATGCTTACCAAAAGGTTTTCTAGTTTGTTTTGCCAAAGGACATGTTTCGCAAAAGAAATTTTTAGGTATTTCCTAGCAACAAAAGTTCAAATGTTTTAAAACCTTAGAGGATACATGACCGAATCTAGAGTGTAATAAGCCATAATCATCGATCACATTACAAGCAAAATTTTCATCAAGATAGAATTTCAAGGAAGGACCTTTCTTGGTTTTCGGTGGTAAGAAGTGGTGTGGTTTGGCAGTAGAGGGATGCGTTCTAAACATGATTTGAGATCATACAAGCTGATTTCTTCTATTTACCCAGTTAAATGGGACTATGAAGGAGAGGATAAATATTTTACTGTAACTTGAAAGCACCTAGATGGATTTCATAGACTGATGAAAATCCAGGAAAAGGGTTCTATGGTTGTCAACTCTTTCCGATAATTTTGGTACATTTTTATACTGTTTTAGCTAAATATGTTCATATATTTCAGTAATGAATTGCAGATTTTTCTTTTATGGTAGAGTGTAAATGTTTGTGAATGATACTTGGAGAATGATCTAAGAAAAGAGGGCTACTAAGGATTGTTTTGCTTTGTAAAAATTCATCCAACCAGTCATTAGTGGCCAAAACCCAACTAGATTTTTTCTTATGTGCCAATTTCTATTTTTGTTTTAGTTCCTCCAAATAAAGAATTTTTCTTTATACTTTAGATCAGTAGCTTCTATGTGATTAGCACAAATCCTAAAATCTTTATTGAATTACTTTAAAAATATGTTCCCTTCAAGTTAAGAGTATAAGGGAGCACTATATTAAAGCCTCACTTAGAATAATTTATAGAGAGTCAATTCAATAATGGATATGTATGATATTTTACTGTAAGGAATTTCTTTGGAATGCAAAATTGGACTTATAAAAGAAGTAGGAAAAACTTAGTCTTTTCTTGTAGCAAGTTTATTGAGAGATGAATAATTTAGTCCATAAACAAAATGTTTGATACCTTAATTCTATTTGGATCATAGGCAATCACTATACATCCATATAGTTTGTATATATACACAAGGATTTAAGAGTAACTCTAAAAAAGATTATTTCTCTATATGATCACATTTCATTTCCTTCTTACTTGATGTTTTCTTTTTTTCCCTAATAATGTTTCTTCCCTTAATAAAACCCTAAATTGAAATAAAGGACTACATGTTAGATTTATGCACCAATAATGTTGGAAATTAATCAGTAGGTCACCCGTAAAAATTTAACATTTTGTTTCTTTATAATTGATATTTTTTTTCTAATTTTTAGTAATCAAACTAAAGTTGCAAGTGTCATATTTTAACTTTTCCTTTAATAGAACAATCACTTAACATTTAAAGAAAAAGGATGTAGGATAGGAGGGCACATATTTTTATCTATTACAAAGCATCAAATTCAAGTGCTTTTCTATTGTGCTCTGATTGGTAGGAAAGATGAATTTTTCTACTTTAGCAAGTAGATCTTCCATTACCCTAGTTAGGTACTTCATAAACCGATACATAAGTTAGAGTGACACTATAGTAGGCTTCAGTTCATCTATTCTAAGCTACTTAAGTCATTTGATTAACCCTAGCAAATGCAAATAATTAGTAATATTAGAAGCACTAAAATGGCATGGAATCATAAAAACTCCCAAGATCCTTTATCTTTATAGGTAATTGGTCATGCAAGTTACACTATACTCCTTGGTTAAAGGAACCATAGCATAATTCTCAAGTTTATTTTTTTAGAGATAACCTTCTTCAAAAACTTGGTATATAAAGGGTATATTGATATGCAACTTCTTAAAAATATTTCGTCCTTGAAGTTTTCTATTATTTTCTTTAGCATTTGAGGTTACAGAATGGGTAGCTTATAGGGTTTGACAGTGGTTCAAGGTGAATGCTCCTGACCATTTTCGGTTGAAGA